>CM012452.1:6684893-6778416 GCA_003999625.1 Oryzias javanicus
AAGTTAGCCTTAAAACATTCCTCTTTGGACAGGCGTTCTGCTAGATTTTCTATCCTAGTTGTTTCTCCACACATCAAGCTCTGGGGTTCTGTTCTCTGTTCTTATTTCTTCCTCTCTCTCTTACTCTTTATTATTCATTGTATTAAGTTCTCCATGTTTTGTTGGTGCAGTTCGATTCACATGTTGTTTTTCTCTCTCACTCCCCTCTGGGGAGCGGGAGTGATTTCAGATCCTAGGTGGATCCCCCACGCTCCTGCTCCTGGTCGTGGACTGCACTTCTGCTTCGTCTGACTGAGGACTTCATCACCACTCGTCCCTCAGCTCTATCTGAATGAACTCTATTCAAATACGTAGTTGTAGAAGCTAATTTTCCCTTACCAGTTCTGGTATCGCCTGTTCGTCCTGGGATGGGATCTCTCCCTCATGTGGGAATCCATAAGGTTTCTTCGTTTTTCCTGATTCAGGTTTTTTGGGAGTTTTTCCTTACCGAGAGGGAGGGTCTAAGAGCAGGGATATCCAGTTTATTTAGTCTGTTTAGTCTTTAGTGATCTTTCTTTCATGTTTCATGACTATTTTTTTGCAACTGTAAAATTACCTGCATGAAGCCCAATGAGGCAAAATTCTTTGTGATTTTGGGCTATATAAATAAAATTGAATTGAATTGAATTGAATTGAAAAAAAAAGTATTTTGAACCATCTATCAACAGTTTGTGTAGTGCTTGTTTTTTATGGGAGCGTATGTGTCACAAAGATAAAAAGAAAAGTCAATACTGGAAATGATATTTCATTTTCAAAATGTACCTGCATTATTTGTCTCTTAAATGAAATTAAAAAGCAATTCTAAGAACTGCTTTCTCATTTTCTTCTTCAACACTGCTCATTCTGTAACTTAATTAAAATAATAAAGAAAATGGCATTTGACATTTAATTTTCAAAAAGTTCTATGGTAAATCTGTAACCAAATTCAATCAGAAATATCAAACTTGAAAATTAAAATGCATAAACAGAAATGCTATTTCATTTTCAAAATGTACCAGCATTTTTTGTCTCTTAAATCAAATGAAAAAGCAATTCTTAGAACTGCTTTCTCGTTTTCTTCTTCAACTCCGCTCATTCTGTAACTTAATTCAAATGGCAAAGCCAATGGAGATTGCTTTTTCGTTTTAACATTCTGCCGCGCAATAAGTGTAACAAAAATCTAATGGGTACTGAAACGTCCCAAGGGCACACGACAATGACGTCAGAGCTCCTCCTCCCGGTTTGGTTTGTTCTGTCTGGAACAGCTACAAGTCGTTCTCGTTGATTTATATAGAGAAAAAATGAAGAAAGAGGAGGAAAAACGAGCTCAATGCTGAGATTCATCATTCCAGATGAACTTGTGTTTTTTAAAACCTTAAAGACAGAAAAGCGGGATACACTGTGGATAGTTTGACGGTCTGTTACTCCCGCCGCCTCTCTGGCTGCTTCCAGATACAGCCGACATGTCCATCTGAGCTCACGGGCTGAATGTGCACTTTTATGTATTTGGTTATGTAAGTTCAGTTTATAAATTCCAAACTTGTTAAAATATTAAAACAGCCAACACGCTTTCTTAGTAATTTAAATGATGATTTAAATTTGATCATTTAAAAAAATGTCTTTTTGTAGTCTTAAATATACCAAACTAGCATGCTGTTGTGCTGAAACTCTTGATTCCTGTTTAAAGATTGTGAAAACTCCATAGATTAAGAAATGTTTAGTGATTACAGAATTGATTTGAATCAAAAGGAAATGGGTTGAATTCCAGTACCTGAAATCTTTGTGTGTAGTTTTGGTATTTAGTTGAATGTTTTCTTTTCTTTTTGCTAAATACACAATAAATATGAATAAAAAGACATCAGGATAACTCTTTAAGCATGGTTGTAATGTATTTTCTTCATAGACATGAGTTTATTTTGTAGTAATACGTAGTTGTAAATGAGTGATGTAAACATGACGAAGATTTGAAATGATGTGTTGTAAGCGTAATTGTTGCCTTTAAAAGTAAAGTTTGATTTGAATTGTATTTATTTCTCCGGGAGAGCGTAAATGAATTTGCGGCAGCGGCAACAATTTTTTTTATCTGCTGTCCACAGATGAGGGCCCTTTAAAGTGAGAAGACAGAAGGAGTGGTTGTTGACGTTTAAAAAAATTTGAAAGACATAGCAAACAGTCACCAAGCTGCGCATGTGTGATTGAATGTGCTTGTAATAATAATTTCAGGTGCTTGTAATAATAATTTTCCGTGTTCAATACCTGCATTGAAGTGTTTTGGGATGAAATAAATGAAATGTGAATTTTCCCCAGGTTGGAATTGAACCTCTGACCTTCTGACTGGGAGGTCACTACTTATGCCACTGCGCCACCAAGGGATGGAATTCGGAACAGCACAATTAGTGCTATTTAATGCTGATGCATTGTCGGATCTAGCCAGTCCCGGTCTGGAGTGCAAACATAATGTCAAGAGGGGGGGCAAGTTTGGGTACACTGACAGACTGGGGTGGAAAATCCTCCCAAGCCCCTAAAATTTACTCCTCCTCCCATGAAAATCCTCTTTTTACACTTTGTAACATGTCTGTGTGTCATTTTTATTCTAAAAGAGAACAAATACATTAAGAAATCCTTTGCCTTTTATTTCTCCTTTTAAATCTCTCTCAACCAAACAGTCTTGGACACACTCTGTTTTTCATCAATCATCTACTTTCTGCTGCACATGCACTAAACCCTCATCTGGTCCGGCTAGCGTGTCTAGTTCAGCTTCTGGAGAAGAGAACATGCTACCTTCACATTGACTGCAGTCAAATCAGCCGCCATTCACATTTCTGTGCTCCAATCAGCCGTCACTGGATTTTTGCTTTGACTTTCATCCAATACTTACGCTAGCAGTCCTGAGAACACTGGAAAATCTCCAACAGACTCCACGGAGCTTCTTGATGTGACCACGGAAATGTGAACGGCGGCTCCTTTGACCGCACTTGGAAAGGCTTGTAAATCAAGGAAAGAGCATTTGGATGTTAGCTTTCATTATTTTCTGCTCTGAGAACCAATGGATTGAATGGATTGATCACAGCAACGTCAAGAAACATCAAAGAGTCTTTGGTGAACTGGAAGGACAAAGAATCAGGATTTTGGAGGAAGTCGGCTCCATGAAGATCGTCACTTCCTCGTCACAGCTGACATCAGGATCAAAATTCTGTCTGCTTATGTTTTTTAGACATCTTATTTATTCATTATAACTTACTTTGAGTCATTTTATTTATTTGATTTAAAGTTTATATTTGTTTAGCTTTTTTTTTAATATATATTTTTTGCGTTTTATTTACTTTATTTAATGTTCTATTTGTGTAGCCTCAGCGTTGTGTGCTTGTTTTTTTCTGCATTGCCAGAAATAAAGACAAAGGAACATCAGCTGATCCGTCACGAGCGTAGTAGTTTTTACTGGAGAAAGAAGTTAATGGTTAAACCGCTGCAACGGCCAATCTAAAGATCAGCAAGTAGCGATTAAATGCCACTAAAATGGCCAAAATATTTAAGATTAAACATAATTCCTGTTTCTCCAGCAGCCAAACCAACATTACAATTCGTAATAATATTTTAATAAATCATGCTAATTTCTGCTCATGACGTAGAATTTATGCTGACGTTACCTCGCTGGGAATCTCCGCTTTCATCTGAAGATTTCCCACAATCCTTTGTTTTAATACTGCAGTGCAGGTACATGGTTCCACCACAAGATGGTACCAAATACACATTTTACAGAATTTAACAATAAAATTTACAAATGATACATTAAGATATTTATTCTTTTGTGTTTTTTGTTCGTTTAATTATTTATTATGTGTATCTTTTGACACTTTTATGTATTTGGTTATGTAAGTTCAGTTTATAAATTCCAAACTTGTTAAAATATTAAAACAGCCAACACGCTTTCTTAGAGATGATTTAAATTTGATCATTTAAAAAAAATGTCTTTTTGTAGTCTTAAATATACCAAACTAGCATGCTGTTGTGCTCAAACTCTTGATTCCTGTTTAAACATTGTGAAAACTCCATAGATGAAGAAATGTTTAGTGATTACATAATTGATTTGAATCAAAGGGAAATGGGTTGAATTCCAGTACCTGAAATCTTTGTGTGTAGTTTTGGTATTTAGTTGAATGTTTTCTTTTCTTTTTGCTAAATACACAATAAATATGAATAAAAAGACATCAGGATAACTCTTTAAGCATGGTTGTAATGTATTTTCTTCATAGACATGAGTTTATTTTGTAGTAATACGTAGTTGTAAATGAGTGATGTAAACATGACGAAGATTTGAAATGATGTGTTGTAAGCGTAATTGTTGCCTTTAAAAGTAAAGTTTGATTTGAATTGTATTTATTTCTCCGGGAGAGCGTAAATGAATTTGCGGCAGCGGCAATTTTTTTATCTGCTGTCCACAGATGAGGGCCTGTAAAGTGAGAAGACAGAAGGAGTGGTTGTTGACGTTTAAAAAAATTTGAAAGACATAGCAAACAGTCACCAAGCTGCGCATGTGTGATTGAATGTGCTTGTAATAATAATTTCAGGTGCTTGTAATAATAATTTTCCGTGTTCAATACCTGCATTGAAGTGTTTTGGGATGAAATAAATGAAATGTGAATTTTCCCCAGGTTGGAATTGAACCTCTGACCTTCTGACTGGGAGGTCACTACTTATGCCACTGCGCCACCAAGGGATGGAATTCGGAACAGCACAATTAGTGCTATTTAATGCTGATGCATTGTCGGATGTAGCCAGCCCCGGTCTGGGGTGCAAACATAATGTCAAGAGGGGGGGCAAGTTTGGGTACACTGAGAGACTGGGGTGGAAAATCCTCCCAAGCCCCTAAAATTTACTCCTCCTCCCATGAAAATACTCTTTTTACACTTTGTAACATGTCTGTGTGTCATTTTTATTCTAAAACAGAACAAATACAATAAAGAAATCCTTTGCTTTTTATTTCTCCTCTTAAATCTCTCTCAACCAAACAGTACTGGACACACTCTGTTTTTCATCAATCATCTACTTTCTGCTGCACATGCACTAAACCCTCATCTGGTCCGGCTAGCGTGTCTAGTTCAGCTTCTGGAGAAGAGAACATGCTACCTTCACATTGACTGCAGTCAAATCAGCCGCCGTTCACATTTCTGTGCTCCAATCAGCCGTCACTGGATTTTTGCTTTGACTTTCATCCAATACTTACGCTAGCAGTCCTGAGAATGCTGGAAAATCTCCAACAGACTCCACGGAGCTTCGTGATGTGACCACGGAAATGTGAACGGCGGCTCCTTTGACCGCACTTGGAAAGGCTTGTAAATCAAGGAAAGAGCATTTGGATGTTAGCTTTCATTATTTTCTGCTCTGAGAAACCAATGGATTGAATGGATTGATCACAGCAACGTCAAGAAACATCAAAGAGTCTTTGGTGAACTGGAAGGACAAAGAATCAGGATTTTGGAGGAAGTTGGCTCCATGAAGATCGTCACTTCCTCGTCACAGCTCACATCAGGATCAAAATTCTGTGTGCTTATGTTTTTTAGACATCTTATTTATTCATTATAACTTACTTTGAGTCATTTTATTTATTTGATTTAAAGTTTATATTTGGTTTAGCTTTTTTTTAATATATATTTTTTGCGTTTTATTTACTTATAAAAACTCAGAGTACTTTCTGAGGCGTGCATTTGTTAGCAGATGATGTTGGTCGCCTTCTTTTCTGAATCATTTCACTCTGAAAACACTCGTCTCTCTGCAGGTGTATCTAGCAGAGTGGAGAAGCCAAAAGGTGGCGCTGTGCAGACTGGCCTCCCAGGATTACCAGCAGGACTTCCTGCGGACTGAGCATGCTCCAGGCCTTGCAGGATACGGCAGTGGTGCAGCTGGTGGGCCTTTGTGCAGTGGACCACAGCTTTGTGACGGAGTACCACCCTCACGGTTCTCTGCTGAACCTGGAGGGGGTTTTCACTCAGGAGCAGCATCAGTTTCACGACACGTGGCAGAGACACATGGCTCTGGACTACGTGTCCATCCTGCACTTCCTCCAGAACAGCCCCGCGGGCCGGCGGGTCATGTGTGACTCCAACAGCCTGGAGAAAACGCTCTCTCAGTTTCTGCTGACTAGCAACTTCCAGCTGGTGGTCAATGACCTGGACGCATTGCCCAAGGTGGATGTGGGCGGAGCCCTGCTGATGAAGTGTGGACACCGGGAGCTCACCGGAGACTTTGTGGCTCTGGAGCAGATCAGTTTGTGAGAGCCCGGAACTGTGTGTCTGACCTGGTCATCAGCAGCACAGGTGTCCCTCAGGGGACTGTCCTGTCCCCCTTCCTCTTCAGACACAACACGGACGGCGGCGTGCTTCAGAAGTTCTCTGACGACACTGCAATTGTCTGTCTCATCAGGGACGACAACGACGTGGAGTACAGAGGACTGACGCAGAACTTTGTGGACTGGTGTCAGCTAAACCACCTCCTGATCAGTGCGGGGAAAACCAAGGAGATGGTGGTGGATTTTCACGACAACATTCTACTACCCCTCCACCGGTGAACATGCAGAGAAGAGACATTGAGCAGGTGGACTCCAAGTACCTGGGTGTTCACCTCAACAACAAACTGGACTGGACTCATAACACAGACGCACTATATAGGAAGGGTCAGAGCAGGCTCCACCTCCTGAAGAGACTGCAGTCCTTTGGAGTGAGAGGGCCACTCCTGAAGACCTTCTACGACTCTGTAGTGTCATCAGTCATCCTGTACGGTGTGGTCTGCTGGAACAGCAGCATCACAGAGAGGGACAGGAAGAAACTGGACAGAGTCATCAGGAAGTCCAGCTCTGTCCTGGGCTGCTCTCTGGACTCAGTGCGGGAGCAGGGTGACAGGAGGGTCCTGCAGAGACTGACATCAATGCTGGACAATGAGTCCCACCCCCTGCAGAACACTCTGTCTGCCCTGGAGAGCAGCTTCAGTGGCAGGCTGCTCCACCCTCTGTGTGTGAAGGAGAGATTCAGGAGATCTTTCCTTCCTGCGGCTGTCAGACTGTACAACCAACAATTCTGATCATGTGCAATATCTGTAACTCTGTGTACAACAATATTTATTTCTTTTTGATTATTGACCACTTGACTGTGCAATAGCTGTGTATACCCGTACACTGTGCAATAGCGCTGTATATCTCTATACACCTTAACTGTGCAATACCTGTCAACATGCTATACTGTACATTACTCATTACTCTTTTGTATATGATATTTTACTGCTTAGCTCTTTTTACAATGTATATGGTATCTTACCGTTTTAGCTCTTTATAATGTATATTTTATCTTATCTTTATTACCTATTCTGACTGTATCTGTGCTGTTGCATATTGCAATTTCCCCATTGTGGGACTTAAAAAGGTTTTTTAATCTTTACTCAAACCAAGAAGCTTCAGACGTTGCAGTTCCTCAAAAGACCACAAGAGGGCAGAGTTGTATTTGTCATCACTGCCAGTCAGAATAACCAGCATCATCTGTGCTGATCTGAAGATCACTGAGAGGTTAAAGGTGATCAGAAATGCTCATACCACCGTGTTCTCCATGCAACCATGGAAACCAAAGTCACAGAGCTGCACAGACATCTCAGGAACAGTGAAAGCTGCAGAGAGGATCAACCAGGATGAAGATAGAGGATCACCCTACAGCACATGCGTCCAAGTCAAGGCCCGGGGGCCGGATCCGGCCCGCAAGATCATTTAATATTTTTGTTATTAACAGTTGGATGTTCTCTTGCGCTGGTAACTAGGGCTGCCATGATTAGTTGACTAATTGATGACAAGTCGACTATTAAAATAATCGTTTGTGGCGGCACTACTGATGACATGTTGCAACACATTTTCCTTCCCAACTGATCACATATTGATAAGGATCCTCCACGTCAAAATGTACGTTTTTTGTTTTCCAACTCATGTTTTTTTGATGTGCTGGCTGTTCCAAATGACCCCAAATTGATTGACCCCAAATCAGAGGTCCCCAACCTCTGGGCCTGTTGTTGTTCATCATAATTATTCATAAACATGGGGTTGTACAAGTGAACCGGTTCAGGCACAGTAAATCCATCAGACATTTGGTTCTGTGCTGAGGATGGTAAACTTCTGGTCTGGGCCGTTTGTTGTCTGGAAGATCTTCATCATTTGAAGAATCGTCTCTGCTTCTTTTTCTTGACAGGCCAGTCTGTGTTTGAAGTTTCTCCTGAAAAGTTCCAGGAGTTTGGAAGTCCAACGAAGCTCCTGGATTTCCATTCCAAATGTTATCAGCATTTGAATAGAGCTGAATAGTGTCTAAACATCCATCCATTTTCTAAATCACTTTGGCGCTCTCGGGGTCACGGGGCTGTCGGAAGCAAACCCGGTCACTCATGGACGAAGGCGGGACACATGCCTGAGCCATATCTTCTGACTCTAATCAATGTGAAAGAGCAGCGGCTCTACTCTGAGCTACCTATACCCGAGCTTCTCACCATATCTCTAAGGAAGCACCCAGACACCAAAACAGACTGGTACAACCACCGCATTACAGCAGACGCCTCAATAGTCCCTCACTCTCTCTCTTTCTCTGAGTCTGAGTGGAGTTGAAGTAGGTGCGATAACACCAAGGGATTTTGTACCAACTTTTTTCTTTATATCCCTAACAAAATTAATGAATATAAATACAAATAAAACCTTTAAAGAATAATTATTATTATCTGGACTTTTGTTGGGTCGCTCCATCACCTTAGCCTGTCTACGTTGATGGAGGTTGAAGTTGTCTCCATCTACAAATACCTAGTGTAGGTCTGCAGCTGAACAAGTTGGACTGGTCCACTCACACATAGGGGTGTACAAAAAGGTCAGAGCAGATGTATTCCTGAGTGAGGAGACTGCCAGCTTCAACATATGTGCTGGAAGCTTCTGCTCATGTTTTACCAGTCAGTGGTCTCCAGCATCCTCTCGTAGGCCGTAGTATGCTGAGGAGGGTGTGTGTGTTTGTGTTCATCAGCTTTTTATATTTACATCTGGTAAATGGAATTCTGGATTCCTGTATAGCGCTTTCTACCTTCCTTCGAAGGCCTAAAGTGCTTCACAGTCACAAACCCATTCACCAGTGGCAATTTGGGGTTCAGTGTCTTGCCCAGGGACACTTCAACACATGGGCAGGTAAGGCGGGAATCGAACCCGCAATCCTCCGATCAGGAGTTGATCGCCCTACCGCTCACCACGTCCGCCCCATTTAATGATTTTAGCTTTTTTTTTTTTATATACAATTACGTATAAAGATTTTTAAATATTTGTTTTTAAAAAAACAAATATTTTTTAAAAAAACAAATATTTGCATTTTTATACTATGAGGTATTTACATACCTATGGTTCTACAGTTCTTCTTTGGGGTTCAGTGTCTTGCCCAGGGACACTTCAACACATGGGCGGGTAAGGTGGGAATCGAACCCGCAATCCTCCGATCAGGAGTTGATCGCCCTACTGCTGCACCACGTCCGCCCCATTTAAATGATTTTTGCTTTTTTTTTTTTTTTAAATACAATTACGTATAAAGATTTTTAAATATTTGTTTTTAAAAAAAAAATTATGCATTTTTATACTATGAGGTATTTACAATACCTATGGTTCTACAGTTCTTCTTTGGGGTTCAGTGTCTTGCCCAGGGACACTTCAACACATGGGCGGGTAAGGCGGGAATTAAAACTCGCAATCCTCCGATCAGGAGTTGATCCTAAAACTACCGCTGCACCACGTCCGCCCCATTTAGTGATTTTTGCTTTTTTTTTTTTAATACAATTACGTATAAAGATTTTTAAATATTTGTTTTTAAAAAAACAAATATTTGCATTTTTATATTATTAGGTATTTACATACCAATGGTTTTACAGTTTGAACCATTTCACATTCATATGGACACATATACTTTTAGAATATGTCCATATTTACACCATTTTTTTTATCTCTTTGATTAAGAACTCTTCATAATATCTTCCTTTACTTTCTCCTGTGAAATATTCTACGACAAAGTTTAATAAAGACAGATTTTTTGTGTTTTTTGTCTTTCTTTGGTTTCACGTCTTCTTCTTTGTCGTTATTTTCTTCTTCTGTGATCCTATCCTGGTGAACAGAGTCTGTTGGAACTGAGTCCACTTGGACTGAGTCCACTTGAACTGAGTCCACTTGAACTGAGTCAATTTGAACAGAATCCGTTTGAACAGAGACCGTTTGAACAGAATCCGTTTGAACAGAATCCGTTTGAACAGAATCCGTTTGAACAGAGACCGTTTGAAGAGAATCCGTTTGAACAGAGACCGTTTGAACAGAATCCTTTTGAACAGAATCCGTTTGAACAGAGACCGTTTGCATGACTTTTACATCTATTTTGCTCTTTTCTGCTTCTTCAGCTTTAATTTGGATGTAATCTTCCAGTGCCTTTTTCTCTCCAGCCTGTTCTGCAAGTTGCTCTCTCAACTCCTTGATGGTTGCCTCCTGCTGGGAACAGGCGTCCAGTTTCTCCTCCAGGACACTGATTTGACGTTTGAGATCTCCATTTTTGCAAGCAGGTTCTTGTTGTACTGATGGAGATAGTTTGCTTCTGACCTCATAGCTGTTTTGGAAATCCTTGAATGTTCCATTCTTTTCTAGTTTGGCTCTTTTCAATTCACTCACAGCTTTTTCACCTTTTAAGTCCTTTAATTCCTTGGTGAGTTTTTTCAGACGGATTTCATTTCTTTCACAGGTTCCAGTTTCACACTCATGAAAACTGCTGATATTGTTCGATTTGTCTTGCAGCTACTTGGAGTGGTTCCTCCACTTCTAATATTTCCTCAAGATCCTCTTGAGCTCGTAGTTTTCTTCTTCAAGACGCTCGAGTTCCCAGACATGTTGAGTTTTCCTGCTCCATGGAGGAATGTTTCTCTTGGGAATCCAGGATTTGCTCCTGTTGTTCCTGGTTCTTTTTCTTCAGAGCTTCAATTTGAAGAACCAAGCCTTCAACGGCTTTCATTGCTTTCTTCAGCAGCAGGTTTTCAAGCTGAAGACTTTCAAAATTTTTCTTCAAATTGGAGTTCTCCCCCTGAAGAATGTCCGTCTCCTGTCTAAGAGAGTACAGGTCCCCATGACTGGAGGTGGAACTGAGATTGGACTCCTCAGCTTTAGTGGACATTTCAGTGGGTAAAAGATGATCAAATACAGCTAAAAATTCCGTTAATGGTGAAACAAAAACGTTGTTTTTAGCTGCGGGATGTGAGTAGAGTAAAGACTCGGAAAGCGAACACGATGAGAATGCTTTTACAAAGGGGCTCTTTGCAAGGCAAGTCCTATCACTGTCGTAACCGAACAGAGATGGCGGCAGCAGAGAATCTCGCTCCCTTTTATCCACCTTATTCCTGGGGCCGCTGATGTAAAATGGGTTATGGGTGCAACTTCCGGTATAGCAACCGGAAGTCACACAGCGCTATTTGTTTCCATTGAAAGTTGGCGGTTTTGTTAGCTTTAGCGGTGTATAGAAACTTTAGAAGCGTGTTTTACTTAATCCCTGAAAAGTTTCAAAAATGGCTTTGCGCATCTCGTGGTTGCTCTAACACCCAAACTAAATTAAATTTGTGGCTTAAGGAGCGTGGTGTGGAACATGGGCCGCTGACGAAGAGGGAGTGCAGCTGCCCTCCTCGGTACAGATTTTACCGTCCATCGGGCGAGGATGAAGTCAGAAGGATTTGGCTCCAAATGTAAATCTTAAGAAGCCACATAAGACTTTATATGTATGTTCGTTTCATTTTGTGGATAAAGTACCCACGGAGGAAAATCCGTATCCGACGTTCTGGTTGGGTTACTCCGGACCACCATAGAAGAAGAGACGCGGGTACTGCAGATACCTGACAGCGCGGTGAATTTGCTGCAGCGTCACAAGAACAGGGACGATATTTTCTATGTAATTGCTGCATCTCCTGGTATTAACTATTCAAAAATTACTGATGTTTAAACCACAGCTGACTTTGTCAAAACATGAAACGGGCTAAAGCTACACCGCGCGATGCAACCCTCATTGGCTCTGGCAGCATGTAAACACAAGCACGTAAAACGATAAGGTTACAATTGATCAGCACTGTGTGGTAACTCCGGCAGAAATAATCATGCTATGAAGGTATTGATATGCCTCGGAGCTTTAAGATTGTTCAGAGCTTCACCATCTGCCGCAACCGAACTGAGAAAGTAGCTAAAAATGTGACTGTTGCTGCATTGACTTCTGGGAGCTGGATGGTGGTCTCACTCATTGTTCTTGCGTTGGAGACAATGCACTCTCTGATCGTCTTGTACATCCGCACACCCATTGTGAATCAAGAAATCTTCTTCCCCTCACATTGCACAGCATTTGGATACAACGCACAGAGTCCGACAATGATTGCCACTGGGAAATGATCCGATTGCCCTCAACGTCAGTCACCACTAGATTATGGTCCCGGAGGCCAACCAAGAAACTAGCCAGCTCCTGCAGGGCGCCATAACCTTCAATACTATCAGGACCAACCGAACCCTTGAAAACAAGTACAACCAGGTAAGTGAAATAAATTGAAAGAAAGCTAACAGCTATGTTTTTAAGAAACCTAATTCTTACGTCACATGAAGAGTCCAACTGTTGATTGGTTGATGGCAGATCTTTTCAGGAGGCTGTAAAGAAAAAAACAAATATAATAAATGATGACATGATACATCTGCATCATAAAAGTAATTAAAAACACAATTCTGATTTGCAAAGTAAAATTAAAAACAAATAAAACATTCAAATTACTTTATAGTGTTTTTGTTTTTTTAAAGAAAAGCTTAACAAAACTCACAGCTCTGTTCATCAGGGGATAAGACTCTAGGGAGCACAGAGGTAGCAGCAGAAGGTGATGAGGACAGAGATGTGATCTGGGTCCGGGTGCTGAGAGCCTCTCACTTGTCGAAGACACTTGGGAAGCGAAGGAGGAGACCAAGAGGGGCCAGGTTGAGGGGTGGGAGCTGACAGACTGCTGACCCGTGCCAAGGATGACTTTGAAGAGATTGGGAAGGTTCTGACTGGCTCCAAAGTGGGCACAGTAATGTCTTCACAATCCTCAGGTTCATGCTTGCTGTCTTCAAGCTCCAAGTCAGTTGTCTCTGACTCCTCAACAGCCTTTCGCTAATTTTGGAGAACTTTACCAGTTTGATGGTAAGGGTACTCCACCCCCAAATGTTCACCTGTAAAAGAAAGAAATCAGTAGAAGGAAAATAAAATTTAAGTTATTTTCAAAAAAAGTCTGCATACCTGTGTACTTTCTTGGATCAGTAAAGGGAATCATTTCTTTGCCAAGGACCTCCCCAGACAAACTGTTAGCAGCATGATGGAGAAGATGGTTGTATGAGCATGGCTGCTTGTGACTCTTCTCATGACAACACAGGTCGGTTTTTGCAACGGGCGTTTATTTCTCTTCTGCACGTCCAACTTCGTGCCTTCACTTTCTTTACGCCGTGAAAACTATGAATAAAGCATTACAACATTTAAAGAAATAAACTTGATAAAACAATATAAAATCATACAAACAAAAAGCACAAAAATACCTCGTTTCCGCTTGTCAATAAAAGAGTCTCTTAGAGTCCAAAGCATCGTGCCTGTAGCTCTTTCTTCCAGCATGAACTTCTGCTTTTGGGCTAAAACTGCGGCCAACATCAAAGGCTCAAATTCTCGCGAGAATAATCATATCACTCTGAGAATACTTAAACCAAAATTCACGGTACAGTTCCAAAAAAATAAATCAAATTACAAGTTTTACATATTTCAAAAGACCCATGAAAACAATAAAAAATATATAATTTTAACCTGCACTTACACTCCCACCAAAATCACTCTTATAAAGATAAAATGAGATTTTCATGTCAAACCACTTATGTGAATGTACTGCTTCAGTTTTTCACTCTGCTTCTACAAGTGTGACAACTTTATGTACGTGTCTCTATCTAAGTGAAGTAATCTAGTGTGAGATTTTCCTTTGTTCTGTGTAGTCTCACTGACTAGTAGAGTTAACTTTCTTACTATGCCATCTTCACTAGGAAAGGTCTTCAAGACTCTAGCAAGCTTCCACTCATTTCTTGGTGTGTTTTCATCTTGTAGAATCACGATATCATTCACCTTCAAATTTCGTGATGGATTTTGCCATTTCTGACGTTGCTGAAGGTTTAGCAAGTACTCTCTCTTCCATCTCTGCCAAAATTCATTGGCTAGAAACTGCACTCTTCTCCATCTTTTGTGTAGATATAAATCCTCTCTGCAAAATTGTCCAGGAGGTGGCAGTATGACTGAAGATTTCATTGTCAGTATATGGTTTGGTGTAAGTGGCTCTGGTCCGGTGGGATCATTCAAGTGTTCCACAGTTAATGGTCTGCAGTTGATTATAGCCATTGTTTCATACAGAAAAGTTCTCAGAGATGTAGTGTCAAGTCTGTTTCCTGTTTTATCAAGCATGACTGTGAGAATGCTTCGAATTGTTCTTATTTGGCGCTCCCAAACTCCCCCCATGTGACTTGAGGATGGGAAGTTTGGTACAAACTCACAACCAAGATCTTTTTGACGTTCTGGGTCCATCTTCTTGAGCAACTCAGAAAACTCTTTTCTGGCTCCCATGAAATTGGTGCCTTGATCACACCTTAGTTGCCGAACTGGTCCTCTGATTGCCACAAAGGTCCGAAATGCATTTATGAAAGCATCTGCTGTCATATCATCCAGTGTCTCAATATGGACAGCTCTTGAGCATAAGCAAGTAAACATGAGGCCATATCTTTTTAATTCTTTTCTTCCATCCTTTACTGTAAAGGGACCAAAACAGTCAAGGCCACAGTATGTAAATGGAGGACTTGTTTCTGTCCTCTCTCTTGGCAGGTCAGCCATTTTTTGAACTTCTGTATTTCTCCGGTATCTCCTACATTTCACACATTTGTAAATGTGTGAGGAGACCATGTTTCCACATCCAATTATCCATATCCCATTTGAACGTAGCTCATTCATGGTCATTCCTCTGCCCTGGTGACAAACACGCTCATGATAGTGCTTCACAAGCAACGATGAGACATGAGACCTCCTGGGAAGTATAGCTGGATGTTTAACACTATAGTCCAGGGTTGATCGGCAAAGCCTCCCTCCAACTCTGAGGACTTCGTTGTCATCAAGAAAAGCATTTAAACTGTGCAGCTGACTGCGTTTGCCAAGAGAGTTGGTTTTTCCTTGCTTTAATTTCTTTATGTCTTCTGAGAAGGCTTCCCTTTGTTCCAACTTAATTATAAGCTGTTCAGCTTCTTGCCTTTCTTCAAGACTGCTTGTCTCATTTGTTCTTGGTTGTACCCCTTTAAGTTCTCTGACAAATCTTTTAAGCCTGGCAACAGCTCTCACAACTCTGGACCACTCGGAAAACTTCGTGAAGCGATTCACAACTGAATCCATTTCTGTCTTGACAGCATTAACACATGACTTGCGAAGCTCTGGGTGAGAAATTTCCAAAACTCCCACCATGTCCTCTTCACAAACTTGCATTTGAAGTGTCTGTTGCCAGAGGTAATCTGGACCTGTTAGCCAGTTAGATTCTCTTAACTGAGATGTATTTAACCCCCTTGAGGCATGGTCAGCTGGATTGTTTTCTGAACTGACATAATGCCATTGGTTTGGTTCTGAGCTGGTCCTTATGCGCTGAATCCGGTTGGCCACAAAGGTATGAAACCTCTTTGCATCATTGTTCACATATGCAAGAACTACCTTTGAGTCTGTCCAGAAGTACTCACGCAAATTGTCAATCTCTAGTTCCTTTTTGACAGCATCACTGTTTCGAACTGAGGTAACTGCAGCTGACAGCTCGAGTCTTGGTATAGTCATCTGCTTGGTAGGGGCCACCCTTGCCTTTCCCATTACAAGTGAACAACACACCTTTCCTGTTTCACTTACTGCTCGGAGGTATGAACAGGATCCATATCCATTACAACTTGCATCTGAAAAGTTGTGGAGTTCATACTGTATAGACTTGCCGAAGCTTGAAGGCATGTAGCACCTTGGTATTCTGATTGTTGGCAGTTGGGTTAAGTCTCTCAGCCATGACTCCCATCGAGGCTGGATTTTCTCTGGGAGGTCTTCATCCCAGCTCACCTTTTCTTTACAGAGCTCTTGAAGGATTTGCTTCCCAAGCAATATGTAAGGAGCTACAAATCCCAATGGATCAAAAACAGAAGCAACTGTTGAAAGAACTCCTCTTCTTGTCATGGGCTTGTCCTTGACAATAACTCTGAACTGGAATTCATCAACTTCAACACACCACTGGACACCTAAAGCACGCTCAATGTAAAGTTCACCCAGTGCCATGTTTATGTCTTTACTCTGTGCACGTTCTTCAGGTGGTATTGCAGCAGAGACTTCTGGATGGTTGGAGACAAACTTGTGGAGATGAAGATTTCCAGTTTTACACAGAGCTCTTGCTTCATTCACCAAGTGTATGGCTTCAGCTGGAGTTTCTAAGCTCGTTAAGCCATCATCAACGTAGAAGCTTTGTTGAATGAACTTGATAGCCTCTTCACTAAAGTTTCCGTGTCCCTGTGATGCCAAATATTTAAGTCCAAAGTTAGAACAGCCGGGAGATGAGGCGGCTCCAAACAGGTGCACTCTCATTCTATACACTGCAGGTTCAGATGTTAGATTTCCATTTTCCCACCACAAGAACCTGAGGTAGTCTTGATGATCCTTTGCAACATGAAATTGATGGAACATCCGTTCAACATCGCACATAATGGCTATTGGTTCTTTTCTAAACCGACATAGCACACCAACTAAGGTGTTTGTTAGATCTGGCCCAGTAAGAAGATGGTCATTTAGAGATACATCTTTGTATCTGGCTGAGCAGTCAAACACCACACGGATCTTTCTTGGCTTGTGTGGGTGGTAAACCCCATGGTGTGGAATGTACCATGCAGGCTGATTATCCAACTCAGACTGCGGAACCCTCTCAGCGTCTCCTCTTGTTATTATGTCATTCATAAAATGAACATAATCTTTGTAGTACTGTTCATTCTTTTGCAGCCGTCGCTCTAATGAGGATAACCTGTGCAGTGCATATTTCTTGTTATCTGGAAGATCAGGCTTGTCCTTCTTGAATGGTAAAGGAAGTTCATAGTGGCCATCAATTTTCTGCCTGATGCCTGCCTTCACCTTTGACAAAAAGAGAAGGTCATCTTGGGAGACTTGATTGACATCTGATGCTTGGTCTGAGAAATCTGACTCCAATGCCCTGATTATTTCTGTTGAAGTGATTTCTTTTACTTGAGTTTGGCATGCGAAGCTTACTTCCCTCTTGAGTTCAACTGATGGCTGTGCTGACGGTGTTATTTGACAGACTATGATTCTGTGGCTGACTCCTATAGAGTCAGTACAATCACTTGAGGGTTGCGAGCAGCCAACAATGCTCCAGCCTAGATCGGTTCGCTGACCATATGGCTGGGCTTCTTTTCCAGGCAGGATCTCCTTTGGCAGAAGGGCTTGGTGACAGTTGTACCCAATAAGAAGACCAACTTCACAAGGCAGCAAAGATGGGATCTTGTCAGCCAACTTTTCCAGATGAGTCCACTTTAGAGCGGTAGCTGATGTTGGGATGTGTGATCTATTTGCTGGAATATATTCTCGTGTGAAGACTGGTGGCAGTGAGATCTTTCTCTCCAAGTTGTATCCTCTAACTTGAAGATTTGTTAACATTTGACATGAAATACTTGTTAACTTGGATGACATTGTGGACAAACGCAGGCTTACATTTTCCTTGTGCGTGTTGAGATCTTCCGCTACTTTATCTAAAATGAAAGTAGTGTCACTTTGGGTGTCCAACAATGCGTAAACAAGAATCTCTTGATCTGGTTGCTTTAAGGATGATACCCAAACTGGTACAATGGAGGAGGTTTGTGAAATTTGACTTTCTCGTGTCACTCTGTTTGATGTTGCTGCTTCAATGGGTTTCTTTGTATTTTCATTTTCTGTTGTTTTATCACTTGGATTTTGAAGTGTTGACCTTTGTCGCTCTTTAAAGTCATCACTGTGCAAACAAGTGGGGTGCTTCTTTTGACACTTTCCACATGTACTTCTTTTGTTGCACCTTTTTGACTGATGGCCAAACTTCAAACAGCCAAAGCAAAGTTTTTCTGCTTGCACAAATTTAACACGATCTTGCAACATTCTTTCACAGAACTTTTTACATTCTGCGATGAAATGTCCAGGCTGTTTACAAAATGCACACGTTGGGTGACTTCTTTCTGTTGTGTTTGTAAACAGAGTCTTAGCTTGAACTGTTTGATTTCTTGGTTGTTTGGGTTTTTCTCCTTCCACACTTTTTATTGCTTGTACTGAAAACACAGGATCACAAGCAATATCTGCTTCTCTTGAGAGGAAGTCCACCAGTTCCTTAAACTTAGGATACATGTCAAAGGTTTCTCTAGTTTCCATAACTTTGCGGTTCCAACTGGAAACTAACCAATCTGGAAGTTTGAGCAAGATCTTTTGGCACTCATTGCAATCATTGAGGACTTCCAAGGTTTTTACATGTGACATAGCCTTTTCACAGCTCTGGAGGAAGTCTGCAAATTCTCTAAGTTCATGTGCATCCTTTGAACTTATTCTTGGCCAACTGTAGAGTTTGTCCCTGAAGGACTTCCCAATTATGAATGGGTCACCAAAGCGTTTCTCCAAAATCTGCCATGCTGAGTCGTATGCAGCTTCTGTTCCTTGCATGAAGAACCCTTCAACAGCCCTTCTTGCTGTACCACCTAAATATTTTTGAAGGTAGAATAGCTTTTCATTCTTTGGAATATTTTTTTTGTCGATTAGTGTCTGGAATGACACTTCCCAGTCTTTGAATTTTAAAGGATTTCCAGTAAAAATTGTGGGCTCGGGTGTTGGAAGACGATTAGCACTCATGGCTTCGGCTAGAATACTAACAAAGTTTGCACTGTCCTGCATTTGAGCCATTGTTGTTGGAGGTGTCGTCATTTGGTATGTGATAGCTTGTGGAACAAATGGAGGACTTGAGGCAGCAAGTGTTTGGACAGGAGCTGGAACAGACTTAGGAATCACTGGAGGACTTGATGCTTGAAGCATAGATGGTGGATTTGTCAAAGGGGAATTTTGAGTTCTCCTCTTTCAGTGTTATCTTGTTTAAATGATACTTCTTCTACTTGGTCGTAGACTTTTACTTTAGCTTTAGCAGCATTTAACTTTTTTACTTCTTCAAGCCATTCAAGTTTTCTACGTTTGTCTTGTATAGCTTGAAGTCTAGCTTGTTTCTCTGACTCAAACTGAACAAGACGCTCTTTATCTTCAGCCTCCAGTCTTTGAAGTTCAACAGCTTCCTTTTCTTGTTCTTCTAAAACTGCTAAAACCTCTTGAGATGCAGCGGCTTCTGCAGCAGCTTCCCTTCTTTTAGCTGATTGGACACTTGAGTGGAAAGAGTCACCTTTTGACCGATCAGACATTGACTGAGATGGTGGGGCTGTTGAATTTAGGATTGATCCGACATCTGGCCAAGCTTCTTCCTCTTCATCTGCTGGTTGCTCTTGAAGCTGTCTTTTAGCCTTTTGGATAATGAATCCTGACAGTGACATGCAGGTATCAACCTTGCGCCGTACGTCTGACTCAGGTGCATGTACTTGCCGCAACTCATCATACATTCCCTTTACAGCAGAAGAGGTAGCTTGAATGTCCATGATTAGCTCATTTAACTCATCCTTGGAAAGCGCATCTGATAATATTTCTTTACTAACTCTTGCATGGCATCTCCACTTTTCATATGCCATTTTGTACTTGCGTTCCATTGCTTTCAGTTTTTCCTTTTGGAATTCTTTTCCTTTTTCAGTCAGAATTCGAACTCTTTCACTTCTTCTAAGTGTTTTTGCTTCTTCTTCAGGAAGCAGGTGAGCAGTTTCAACTTGGAATGATGGCTCAGCTTGCTCCTCTAAATTGCTTGCTTGTGCATGTGACATCTTGTCTGATTAATGGTGCAAGAATCTATATTTTAAACAATGTGTCTGGATTTGTTGAAATTACAAACACAATTACTTTATCTAAGAATAAGAAACAAATTATTTGTCACTAAATAAAATAAATGAAACTTTCAGCAGAAATTGCAATGGAAAAATCACTTAGAATAACTATAATACTGATGAACTGTAGTATTAACTTAACCTTTAACGATTTATACCCTTTAAATGAACAAATCATGTTTCATAAAAATGAACCCTTTTTTTTTTTCTTTCTTTTTCACTTAAGAAAAATATGATTCTTTAAACATGTAACCATACATTAACTAAATATTTAACTATAGAGTAGATACAAAATTCCAAATACAAATCACCATAAAGCAAAACATGTATCACTTTTTTCTTAAGCTGCAACCAATAAAACCCACTTTTCACACCACTATTTCTTAACTTTGATTGTGGAAAATAACTTTCTGGGCGTCTTTTGTGGAGCTGCGCTTCTGACAGTCTTACATGCTTGTCTGCACGCGGTGAAGAAAATGGGCGTCGTCTTCCCGATGCGATGCGATGCGAGGCGGTGCTCTGCTCAGCGGGCTTCAACAGCAGCAGCAGCAGTCTCCTTTCTTCTCCCCGTGTGGAGCAGTCGAGTTTTCACTGTGACTCTTCTCATGACAACACAGGTCGGTTTTTGCAACGGGCGTTTATTTCTCTTCTGCACGTCCAACTTCGTGCCTTCACTTTCTTTACGCCGTGAAAACTATGAATAAAGCATTACAACATTTAAAGAAATAAACTTGATAAAACAATACAAAATCATACAAACAAAAAGCACAAAAATACCTCGTTTCCGCTTGTCAATAAAAGAGTCTCTTAGAGTCCAAAAAATCGTGCCTGTAGCTCTTTCTTCCAGCATGAACTTCTGCTTTTGGGCTAAAACTGCGGCCAACATCAAAGGCTCAAATTCTCGCGAGAATAATCATATCACTCTGAGAATACTTAAACCAAAATTCACGGTACAGTTCCAAAAAAAAATAAATCAAATTACAAGTTTTACATATTTCAAAAGACCCATGAAAACAATAAAAAATATATAATTTTAACCTGCACTTACACTGCTGCTCGTCTTCTGCGCGGTCTTCATTCCATCTGGCCAGCCCATCTAACAAGTAAGTCTGGAAGAAGAAGTCAAAAAAAAAAAAAACATACGTTTCCATGCATAAATAAATCTAGCTTTTAATATTATTTACAATATTATAGTATGTGTTTGTGTGTTAAAGAAATATAATATAAAAACTTACCAGGGATGAACCTATTCAGGTGAAGGTGAAAGGATTGGAGGGATGTTGAACCTCTGACACAGCGGTACGTGGGCAAACTATGCTCGCCTTTCAGGATCGTCCCGTCCTGGTGTAAAGCTGGATGCCAGGGGGATCCTGGATGCAGGTCACATGTTTGGCCTGGGATGCCATGATTTCACTCGTGCGTGCCGAGTTGATCAGTGGCACCCCCAGAGTGTCGCGATCATTATCCCCGTCAAAAGCTTGGATGAGGTTTCTGATAAGAGCCAGAGTCTCCTGAGAGCCGCGGGTAGTTCGCCTGCAGTGCAAGGCTACCTCGCTGCAGCTAATGGACCTCAGGACATTTATAAAATTGACAGACAGTTCGGAGCGTTTGGCTATCTCCAGAGCTGTCAGATCCTCCTCATCCCATATAAAGAGACAATGGCTGAGGCCACTAATAAAGGAAGAGTACAACTGAAGTCAATCAGTGGTGCAGCCCACCGAGAACCTTCTCATAAAGTGCCATATATCCAGGCAGATGTTTAGGTCTTTCCACTTTTTGAGCATTCTTCTCAGTAGAGTGTTTCCACAGCAGTCCCCGTCCACATACAGCACTTAGTATTTATGGAAAATGTAGATGTATCCTTGTCAAATCTCATAAATACTTCTTGGAAAATACCACATTCACTGCTGCAAATGGAGAGGTAACAAACGCTCACTTTCTTGTTTTCTAAACAAATTTGTAATGTATATTTGTGAATGAAAAAAAAAGTGGAAAGTGAAAAATAACTAAGTTTATTTTTGAATAGCAAAAAGTTTTGGACATTCACTTTTTTTTTTAACCAACACCAATACGTTTTCCATTGACTTTATTTAGGTTTCAAATAATATTGGCCTGGACTAAGCTCCATTAAAGAGAGATCCGGGACATTTAAGCAACTGTCCGATGTGCCAGCAAGTACAATCCAAACATCCAAAGAAAGCACTGTCTGTCAATTTTTATTTTTTCTTTCACAAGAGTGACTGTGGCTTCTGTCATATGTTAAAAAAGCGGAGAGTGTGCCCGGGTTCTATAGGCCCATGATTGCTTTCAGTGCGTGGGAGGTGGGTGTACATTACATGTATCAGTCATGTATGTGCTGGTTTAGCACTGTATTATGTGCTGGTATGTGCAAGTGGTGCTTCAGTGGCTGTTGTCTTCTTAAAAGCCTTCACTGTCCGCAGGTACACAGTAACACCTAGTCCCACACAGGCATCCGCACTATCGGATCCTCTCCTAATATGTGTCTATCACGACCTCTAATATATACTAGACGTATTTTATATGTTGTAAACTGATGGTTTCATTTCCAGCGCGCCTTAAATTTCAGTGTGCTTCTGCAAACATGAATTACATACTATATATTACTTGTAAATAAAATATGAAGAGATAGAGAGAGAGATAGAGAGATAGAGAGAGAGATAGAGAGAGAGATAGAGAGAGAGAGATAGAGATAGAGATAGAGATAGAGATAGAGATAGAGATAGAGATAGAGAGAGAGAGAGAGAGATAGAGATAGAGATAGAGATAGAGATAGATAGGACTTTATTAATCTCCCAAGGGAGAAATTCAGGTGTTCGGCAGCTAGACACACGCAAACACACACAATAAATAGCAATAAAATAAAATAAAATAAAAGCCAGTTTATATCAGGCAGATTTGTTAAACAGCCTGATGGCTGAAGGGACAAATGAGTTTTTAAAGCGCTCAGTCCTGCAGCGCAGTGAAAGGAGCCTGTTACTCCGTGTGCTCCTCTGTGCAGACATTGTGTTATGGAGAGGATGTCTGGGATTGTCCAGGATGCTTCGGCTTAGAGCCTTCATCCTCTTCTGCAGCACAGTTCCTACAGAGTCCACCCTCCTCCCGATCACAGATGCACACCTCTTCATCAGTTTGTCCAGCCGACTGCAGTCCCTTTTGGTCATACAGCCACCCCAGCATGCAACCCCAAAGGAAACAGCGGTTGCCACGACCGACTGAGAGGACAACATGTCAACACACCATCAAAAACCCGCTCAATAGGAAAAACTGCCTTGGAGCTTCCTAATATTGAGCCTGAGCCATCAGTCCAGGTCTGTCCAGTCCAGTTTGTGGTCAAGGTGCACTCCCAAGTACTTGTAGGTATTGACCACCTCGATCCTCTCTCCATTTATGATCACTGGTTGGTGGGAGGGCTTCCTGCCAAAGTCAATAATCATCTCCTTGGTCTTTGAGGTGTTCAGCACCAGACCATTCTCCCTGCTCCAGGAGGTAAATCCAGTGATGAGCTCCCTGTACTCACTCTCGTCCCTTCCCTTTACACATGCCACAATAGCGGTGTCGTCCGAGTACTTTTGGACATGACAAGCCGCTGATGCATGAGTAAAGTCAGCAGTGTAAAGCGTGAAGAGAAAAGGTGATAGTACAGTTCCCTGTGGTGCACCAGTACTGCTCGTCAATACTCCAGATAGACAGTCACCCAGTCTGACATACTGTGACCTTGAAGTCAGATAGTTGTGGATCCAGCGAACAAAAACAGGATCCACACCCATCCTCTTGAGCTTCTCCTTCAGCAACTGAGGCTGGATTGTATCAAAAGCACTTGTGAGGTCGAAAAACATCACTCTCACATAGTCTCCCGCCCCATCCAGAAAGGAGAGCACCCTATGGACCATATACAGGACAGCATCCTCCACTCCCATACTGTCCTGATAGGCAAACTGAAGGGGGTCCAGCGCCCCCTCCACCTGTGGTTTGAGCCGCCGGAGTAGCAGCCTCTCAAAAGTCTTCATTATTACAGAGGTCAGGGCAACTGGTCTGTAGTCCTTTATCTCTGCAGGCCTTGTCACCTTAGGCACTGGGACAAGGCATGAGGTCTTCCACAGGCCAGGGGCGCATCCGGTTTGAAGACTTTTGTTGAAGATGGTTTGAAGAGGCACAGCCAGCTCTGACGCACATTCCTTTAGCAGCCGAGGTGATATTCCGTCAGGACCAGCAGATTTCCGACCGTGGAGCCTCTTGAGCTCTTTGCACACCTCTTCTGATGTTATCAGTGAAACAGCATCAGGGCTCGTGCAGGCGCCACTACCAGGTGCTGCTACCAGCGGATGAAAACAGCCTGTTAAAATCCTGAAACCCCGAAGCTTTAGCTCCAGAGTTTAGGCTCCATTCTGTCATCAACCTTTAACGGGATGAGCTTCATTCCAGCGGATTCTGAAGAGGATGAACAGATCCTCGCTCTCATCATCAGCTCTGTGCAGCTGTGAAGTGTTTGTGGAATCCACAAACATCAAGCTAAAAAAAAATCCAGGAACCAAAACAATTCTAAAAAAGGAAATGTTTCAAAAAACAAAAGTACATTTCAAAAATGAATCAGAATAGAGCAGAGCAGGGGGGCTTTAGGTCTGACTGTTTCACTTGCTGTCACAAATTGAAGCTTTCTCAAACAGCACATTTTTTAATTAACTTTTATGTTCTATTTAGTAGTTTACCATTATTTTAGAATTCTGTTTTAAATAAAGGGCTTTATGTTTACCAGTTTGTAAGTTAATTATTTTCAAGTCTTAACGCAGATATTGACAGCAAATAAAATGAAAAGTGACAACGTAAAAGTGCTGTTAAATGCAATGTGGTCGACAAGGGGGGTGCACCAAGCTTTTGTGCAGATGCACATATTAAAAAAGTTTAAGCGCACCGGTGCAACCAAAAGTTAGTCTAAACTAGAGCCCTGTTTTAGAAGGTTTTTTTTTTTTTTTTTTTTTACCAACTTTGTAACCTTGCTCAAAGACTATATTAGCCATGCATAGCCTCTTTCAGCCCTCTTGTTACCCATTTTTGAAGTAAATGTTTTTTTAATAAAATAAAAAATAGTTTTTATATAAAAGTATACATCATCTGAGGTTTTTGTGAGTAAGCATGTTTTATACTGTGATGAGCAGTTGCAAAGGTCTACCACTAGATTGCAGTATGCTCTTCTGTTGGTTATTATTATTTTTATTTACATTTACATCCACCAAAAATGGCATGCCTTTTTTAATTTATTTTCATTTGTTAAATTTTTCAAAGATTCTTCCATCAAGTGAGAGCCCATTCTGTGTAGTGGATACTCTTTTCAGCGTTCTGTTTAAAGACATATTAGTGGGTAGTCTGTCTCTTCAAATGCATTTGGTTATTACATGTTGATCAAATCTGCAGATTTAATACTCTAGTCATGCCCTTTTTTTTTAACCATGTCCACGTTTCTCTAGTTCTGCCCTCCAACTGTCATATGATTGAATCTCCGTGGCTTCACAAAACCAGTTCCCAAAGTACTGACGGTGTGATGGGGGCTGTCTGTTTGCACCACATTTGCTGCATGTCATGTGATCTATTTTTTTACTCATTTCCTTTTCGTGACCCCCATTTGCTCTGCTTCCATTTTTTGCTTTCTGTATTGTTGTGTTGTGTATGGTGTGTTTGAAACAGGCTGAGGTGATGGTGGGACAGAGTCTTTGATTGGCATAGCAGGAGGTGGAATAGCCAGAGGAGGCATGACTACACCCAAGTGAACGTTTAGGGTGGAACCAACTCCTGTGAACTGGACCCTGATTGTACAATGATGGGTGCAGAGCTCAACGAAGGAAAGAGGTCCGGGTTTTGAGGAGCTGGCATCTGCCTCTGTGGCCTTGGTTTCAGTCTTGCCTCCCCAGCAGTGTTTGGTGGTAATACAAAAATGTGAGGCTCAGCCAAGCTCACCGTTTGAAGATGTTGTCCTTTCTGGAGCAGATCAGGATGTTTTTCTGTCGCTGCCATGGAAGCAGCAGGTTGTGGGATGCCCTGGACAGAATCAGTTTTTCTTGTGCACCGTCTACTGTACCTGTAAAGACAAGCACAAAAGTGTTTCACAAAAATGTTCAACAATAGAATCAAAACAAGGGCAACAAATCCCCAGCTGCCTACGTGAACACAAGATGCAACACAAATTAAATAGTTTTGCCTAACTATTGTTTCTTCCTCTTCTTTCAAGTACTATTTTGATTTTTCTCTATGCATTCTATATCAGGGGTCTCCGACCTTTTATGCTCAGTGACCAGTTTTTAGTAACCCAGTCTTGTGCTAAAACGTGTTGTACCTACGTTTGTCCACAGAGGAAAAACACAGCTATTTTACAAAAAAACTGGTTCAAATTGTTGAATTACTACACCTCATCTTCTTATTCATTTTCTATGGGGGTGCTCCAGATCATGTGACTGATCGTTTTACATTTTGAACTAATTAACAAAATCTGCAGCTGTAAATATATTAACTTTGAACTGGAGTAGGTCAGAGGTCACCTAAATTTATCTAAAGTTCATCTGTTAAGAGCAGATTTTTAATACTAGAATCCCTGAGCCTGCGCAAATTTGGGCACTGAAGACTCCCCACTTCTATCCCAAGAACCATCATTGGGGCACAACGGCTCATTAACTAGCTTTTCACTTCCCCATGTAAGTGTTAACGCAGCATGTATTGCCTGATGTGCATTTGAACTAACATTCCACCAGAGCAAACCTGATGTGTGTGGGCGTATGTGTGACATTTTGACATAAAAAAGTAGACACTTCTTTAACTCAAGAAGGCAAACATCCAAATGGCAGCGAGGCGGACAGTTAAGAAACTCACTGCTCTGGAAATCTTAGCTCTTCTTCAAGAACTCCCTGATGCAGACTCTGGGAATGGTGATGAAGATTCTTTTGTTGAGGAATCAGAGTTTTTTTTTTTTTTTTTTTTTAAAGTTAGTAAAACCAGTACATTTGCTTCCAAAACAAAGAATAACTTGGGCCATCTGGAAAAACCTATAACTAAATTAAACAAGACTGAACAGGCCTTACCAGACTCTTTCATACAGACACAATGGGGAAGCTTATATAGACAGGGTCAAACCATATAGACACATGAGGGAGGGGAGAAACTAACTAACCACAAACTCTAACAAATGAAACAACAAAAGCAAAACAGAAAATACAAACTAAACAAATCCAAATACTCAAAATCGTCTTCAAAGAATAAACTAAATATTGTACATTCAAAGAAACAAAAATAAAGTCCAGTAGGAGTGTTGGGAATCCCTGCAGTCTTGCCAGTGGAATATCCCAACCTCATCTACTGATTAAGGTGGATGAGCACCTGAAATGAAACTCAGAAAACAAACAAAAGTAAATTAACTGTATTTTCACTTAAAATAAATCAAATGTGAGCACCCGTATAACTTAAAGTAAACAAAGTAAATGTTTTAAAGAAAAGGAAAATACTAACACCTGTGGTGGTTTGAGGCTCAACCACCACATCATCCCTTCTGAGTTGTCCTCTGACAAGGATATACCAGTATCAATGGATACCTGGCCGGAACAGCACCTCCGGTCCAGCTTACGGACATGTGAGCAGACTAAAAGACTAATAAGTGTTGAGGAAGAGGACAATGAGGACAAGCCCTCTTCTGTACAAGGAAACTCTTCCAAATTCAAGAAAGGCAATCACAATGTTTGAGACGAACACTGCAGGAAACGCAGGTGCGCTGGAGAAAAGTCTTCCTCATCCCAGAAGCGCAAGCGTACTGATCAGAAATCCATCAAAAGAAAAGAGAAGGTCCAGAAAAGCAAGGATTCTAGCAAAAACTCTAAGGTATTTACATTTTGCTCTTACATATTGTAGCATTGTCTGCATTCATGTTTTTCTGTTCTTGATTCAATCTATAAATGCTCCTAAACCCAAAACATTTCTCCATTTTGGGCAATAGAAGTCAAATCTTATTTCATGTCATTTTTAGACAGTGATACAGCTAAAGATGGCACTGTTTGGGTCCAGCAAAAAAAAAGAGGAATTCAGCAGCGTTCAGCCAACGCAGACATCTCTCAGCAAAGGAGGACCAACAGAGATTGCATGAAGTGACCAGTCGTTTGCAAAGCTTCCTCTGTCTGTTTGACATCAATATGTTCATGATCGTCAGAGACTGCACAGTGCACAAACCCTGACTGGAGCACAAGCGTCTACGAGCTGATGGCCTTTCTCGCCGTTTTATTCTTCAGAGGAGCGGCTGGTGGAACTGGTGCCATGTGTGACTCCTGATCAAAATACTCTGGCCTTCCAGAAATCATGTCCACAATGTCCCGAGAGCGATACGAAGAGCTGATGCGCTTTGACCTAAAGGACACTCGTTCGGAACGCATGCAGACAGACAAATTTCAGACATTTTAATTCTTACATCTATTTAAATGCAAGTATAATTTGGTTGGTGACATCTGCTTTTTTTAATCGTGGTATACAAAGAATGCTTGCTTTGGTATATCTCACAGTTTATCAACCAAAACATACATATGTATATATTTGTAAAAAAAAGAAGAGCATACGCATGACCAGTGGATTGCTGAGGTCATGAAATTTGTCCACTTCGAAAAAGTATGATGTACAGTAACAGGCTTAACAGAAAGATTTTACAAGTCCTGTTAGCTGTTCTTGCAAAAATGTGAAATCAATCAAATTGAACACCTAACCAGGAAGTGTTGATATCACATGTAGACCCTAATTTCTGTGGTTTCTGCATAACATTTCTGTTTTCATTTTAGTTATTTGCAGTAGGCAATAACTATCATTTTTTTCCTCTTATTATTTATATTTATTATTGTTACGTTGACATTATTGTTTTATTTTCTTTTGTCCTCCTTTGTGTTTTCTGTTGTTGTGTTGTTGCGTTTTGGTATAGTTCAACTATTGAATCTGGTGTGATTTTATAGGACTCCTGATCCACTCCAGACCAGGTGGTGGCGGTAAATGCACCAACAAGTTGATTGCAAAACAACGCCGGTAGAGGAAGAAGGGGGCGCTGTTGAGCGGTCTGGCGCTGACGTCAACGGCGCCAGTGAACGAAGAAGAGCGAAGCGAAGAGGATCGAGTCAGTCATTGAAGCCGACCGGGTTCGTTTACGCTCTCTCCTGTTGGATATTCGGGTTTGTTCTTCCCTCCCAGCGCTGTTCTCCTGCTGCTCCGCGGCCGGACTGTGGATGAAGACCCGGGAAATGGCAGAAAACTCCGGTGGGTGTTCCGGCGGATGCTAGCTCCTCCGTTAGCAGCTGCCTCTGCAGCCGTCAGTGTAGGAGCTGAAACTGGGGGGTCTCTGCGGACCAGGTGGTCTGGACTCCTCTCGCTGTCTTCACCCTCCGAGAGGAACCAAACGAAAGCCGTTGAGGTAACCTGACAGGCCCGCGGCAGATCCAGGACTCCCAGGACAACAAACAGTCCTAAAGTTGGGGTGCAGATTCTGCAGAGGCACCGCACCCCCCACGGAGACCTGTGTAAAAGTTCTGCTGAGGTGACCCAAAACAAAGCGGGTCCTGCTGTTCATGGAGCTGTGACAAGCAGCAACCCAAACACAGGCTTAACCAAAAACAGATGACGTCACCAGACACGCGGCTGTTAGTAGTAAAACCTGTGATTGCTTTAAATCCAGAGGAGAGTTTTAGAAAGATAATGTTACCATGTTAGTCTCTGACAGCTCTTTGGGTTGATCCCTACATTCGCTCCACAGGTGGAACCTAACGGGTTTGATGTCTTCTCTGTTCAGCAGAACACAACGAGGACAAGCATGACGGCTCCGGCGTGACTGGGATGAGCGACCAGGAGAAGGAGCTGGCCTCCAGCGCGTACGAATGCTTCTCGGTAAGCCCGTCTGCCTTCAGGTCTTAAGTTGCAAGAGTTCAAATGACTTTTCATGAATTTGAAGTTTCTGTCCCTCACAGGCTGGAAGGTACGACGAGTCTATGAAGCACCTGGAAGCCCTGCAGGAGTTCAACAAAGAGGACTATAAGATCGCCTTGAACAAGGCCGTCACTGAGTTCTACAGGAGCAGTCAGACCACCACAGGCACCTTAAGGCAAACCCTGATGGCCATGAAGAACCGGGTAACTGCAGGTCACCCTCACCTGCCCTCCAAAACAGTCAGAGGAAGTTAATTGCCCAACTGTGTCTGGCAGCTCCACTCATCGCTGACAGAGGACGCCGACGGCCTGGACGACGTGGAGAACAGCCTGCTGTACTACAATCAAGCGGTCATCTGTTACCACCTGAAGCAGTACTCTGAGGCCATTTCCATTGGGGAGAAGCTCTACCAGTTTTTGGAGCCGTTTGGTGAGTGGGCAGCAGGGCAGATTCCCCGCTCAGATAGGGTCAAACTTTTGGATTCACCGACACATCAGCAGCCATGCTTCCACTGAAGGTCCCATTGTTAGAACACTGTGGTTTGGTTGTATCCAGAGACAACAAAAGAAGAGTCGAGTCCCTGCAGCATCTTTGATTTTGGACCTGAACCGGCCCAGAAGCATCTGTGTTCCTTCATTCAGAGGCTCATCAGGCATCCGTGTGCTTCCATAAAGCAGGGGTCCCCAAACTTTTTGTAATCGGGGTCGCATAACTGTTTTCTTCTCTGATTGGGGGCGCCGGGGTCGGTTTGTAGGCTAACAGAACAAGTGTAAATATTAACGGTTTTCCAGAAAGCCACACGTAGCCAAATCTTGCATAATTAATTTCTGTTAACTTCATAGAAAAAATAATACTAAAACATTTTAAAAACTAGATAGATGGCATTACCTGTGATAATTCTAGAGTGAATGCTGTAAGCTGAATTTGGCCGCTGAAGATGCTGAAATTGGTAACTAAAAATCTTGAAGCTAATAAATGAAAACCTTGAAATTGATAGCTGAAATGGCTAAAACTAAAAGCGGAAAATGCTGTAGCTGACAGCCACCTAGAATATTAGCAAAATGCATAATTAGCCTAAAAAGCTGAAAAAAACAGCTAGCATGTAGCTTAAATTTAGGTAAAGGACAAATAAGCCAAAAAACTGGAAAAATATGTAATTTAGCTAAAACAGGTAGCGTGTTGCTGAAATATTAGCTAAGCTTCAATTTAGCCTATAAACCTGAAAAAAAATCCTAAACTAGCCAAAACAGCTAAGTAGCAGAAATGTTAGCTAAACTCCAAAATAGCCAAAAAATCCTGAGTAACTTCCAAAACAGTGGAAAAAGCTAGCATCAAAAGAGCTGAATATCTTAATATCTGATTGAGGTGAATAGCTAAAAGCGCTGAAGAGCTTTAGACGGCCAAAAAAAACGCATACAGAGGAAAAACAATAATAATAAAGAAAAAAAGGAATCACTATTAAACCAATAAATGTTCTATCCTCTCCCGTCATAGTTCAGACTGCAGAAGGATGAAATAAAAAGTCACGTTCTATATGTTCTCGATCAGCGTTTCTAGTAGTTTGGGGACCCCTGCCAAAGGACTGGCTCTTCAATCACTTTCACCAACTATCTTTTCCAATAATGGGAAAAGGGGTGGGAAAATGTCAGAGGTTGAGGCACACCTGAAGTCACCTGTCACTCACAGGATCACTCTTCCCTTTTGATCTCAAAGTTCATAAAGCGTCATCTCCTCTGCAGTGAGTGGTCAAACCTGGAGTTATGCTGCCATCTTGATGCTGTTTTTGATGGTGTAAGCATTCCCAGAATTCCCTGTGATCCGATCCACCTGCACACACTTTTTTTTTTAAACCAACTTCAACGATGGAGTGAAAGTCTCGGTTTGATCCACATCTTCAGCCTTCAGACAGCAGATAGGGGGCTGCAGGATCTGTTCTCCAGATTTTTGCTGCAACATGCTGTCTGAAAGCTCCACACACAGTCTGACCCAAATGAATCCACAGGAAGCGACGTGACATGAAGGTCTGCTAGTGCAGACGGGACAGGTCTGTGGAGGGAGGTCTGCTCTCAGCCATGTGTAAAACATCTTTCATTTGCCCCAGAAGAGAAGTTTGCTCAGGCCGTCTGCTTCCTGCTGGTGGACTTGTACCTGCTGACCTTCCAGCCGGAGAAGGCGCTGCACCTGCTGGCGGTGCTGGATAAGCTGTCTGCTCAGGGCAGCAGCAGGAACGGGAAAGGAGAGGTAAGCCGGCACCGGCACGGGGATGACGAGCAACTTCACTTACCGAAGCAGACTCTGTTCAAGTTTGATTTATTTAACATGAAAAGAAAGTTTTTTGGGGGGGGTTTGTTTTATTGTTAAGCACAAATAAAATACATAGCAAGGTTTCATTAAAAGAAACTCAAGTACAGGAAGAGGCAAAAACCTAAATGTAAGGCCTCCACCCAACAGAATCAAACATATAAAATATTTATATGCATATATATCTGCAAGATTATTACGTTTTTGAGGATAAGAGTGGCGATACATATGTTAATAGTTCACAAGTAACAGGAGTTGTCAAAAAACAGCAATAGAATTCAATTGATAACAGGAAACATAAATATACTTTCTATAGAAGAATACTAATGGGATAAAAGTGAGGAACATTTTTAAGATAAAAAAATCTTAAATTATAAGATCAATCAAGAAACAATAATGTTGAAAAGCAGTTACATTTACAGAGTTTAAATCAAATTGTTTTTTTTGTATGTGTAGTTTGGTCAGGAGTATAACCTTTATTCAGAATTACATGTGATTTATAAAAAAAAGCTGTTTTTTTCTTCACTAGCAGCCACTAGAGGGCACTAAAGGTGCATATCAGTATTTGCTACTGACAGCAATGCAGAAGAAGAAGCGCCCCTCAATCTGATTAATGGGTAGAATCCAAAATAAACATGAAGGAGAATCCGATGTTCTTCTGAACTTTTAGATCTTTCTTAATTGCATCAGGATGTTTTTATTTTTTATATTTTTGGAGAGAAGTTTGATTGAGCTGGATTTCAGGTCTGCTCGCCTGGAATCTACACAGGTGGGGGGGGCGTGTCTATCCGCTCTGAACTGCTCTGACTTTGGCGGTGAACCACAGAGTTTCCTCAATTTTTAGACAATATCGGTGCTCGGTTGTTATTGTAGAAAATTCATGTCAGTCCCCATCCCAAAATAAAATAATGCTCGGTTTCCTCTCTGGATTTCTAATAGCAGACAGCTGTTTAGCTCCGCCCATAGCATTATTCCGGGCTCGGCACATTTGTTCAGACAAGTCGCACTTTTCTACCGGTGTGACTTGTAGTCTGCAAAATACGGTAGTTGCCGTCATTTTTCCCACTCATCCAGCAGTTTCAGGCTGCAGTTCCTCTGCAGAACTCAAACATGCCGGCATCACTGTCAGCTCTGTTGCAGCTCATAGTGTTATGAATGTCACTGTGGACCTGCCTCCTTCCTGTGAGTCAGACACTGACCGACTGAATGAAGGGACAGACCACGAGAGGCGTGTTCCTCTGTGTGTGGAGCCGTCCGTCCGACTAATGGAAGCTTCCCTGTTGTGTGTGGGCTTGTAGAGCGCCGGTTCACATAAAGATGCTGGCAGTCAGAGGGCGGAGTTTGCAGCCATGATTGAAGCGGCAAAATCCAAACTGCACCAGGTCAGAGCTCCGTCAGTCCTCTCCTTTTACTGTGCTGCCTTGCTCCGTAACCCTCACTCTCTGTCTCCCCCCTCTAGTATAAGGTCAGAGCCTACATCCAGATGAAGTCTTCCAAGGCCTGTAAGAGAGAAATCAAGTCTGTGATGAACACAGCAGGAAATGTGAGTTTGTTGTGGGCTCCATGCACACAGTTGTCCTCTCTCCAGAGAACTCTGAGCTGAACTGCAGTCTGCAGAGGTCTTCATGCTGTCTGTTTTCTCCTGCAGTCTGCACCCTCACTCTTCCTGAAGAGCAACTTCGAGTATCTGAGAGGAAACTACCGCAAAGCCGTGAAGCTGCTGAACAGCTGCAACATCGCCGAGCATCCAGGACCCATGAAGACAGGTCAGGTCCACATGTCTGAGGAGGTCACCTGCTACCCCAGAGTGTGCATTTGTTACAGAATAACAGTTTAGGCCTTGTGTCAAAGTCCAGGCCCGGGGGCCGGATCCGGCCCTTCAGATCATTTTATTTTATTGTTATTAATGATCTGATGTTATCTTCTACTTATTTCTAAATTGTATAATTTTGACAAACTATTTTTTTATGAAGACTAAAATATCGAAAGTTATTTAAGGTTTAAATTGATTTATTCTGTATTAATATTCCTGTCTTTTTATTATTCAGAATTATGTTAAAAAGTCACGGTTTTAAAGTTTAGAAAATTGTCATTCTGCTAGCTTTTTGGACTGTTTTGACATTTAAGATTTTTTGGGCTATTTTTGAGATCTGTTAATATTTCAGCTGCATGCTAGCTGTTTTGGCTTATTAAGGCCTTTTTTTTTTTTAAGGAAATTTTGTATTTAACTATTATTTTTGCTGGCGATCAGTTTCATTGTTTTCAGCTATCAGCTTAAGCGTTTTTAACTATCAATTTCAGCATTTTTAGCTATCAGCAGTAGCTTCTTCAGCTTACAGCATTCACGCTAGTATTATCCAGGTAATGCTATATATCCATAATAATGTTAAAAAGTTACAGTTTTAAAGTTTTTAAATGTAGTTTTAGAATGTTCAATAAATGTTTGTCCTGTTTGCCCGGTGACCTAAGGTGTGTTTTAGATTTTGGACCCTTGTGGGATTGAGTTTGACACTCCTGCTTTAGGCTCTGTGCTTTTTAAACAATAAAGTTAGTGGTTATTCAATCAAACAGGAGCTGTCGTGAGTTACTGGAAACAGCCTCTGACTGTGTCCTCTGTCTTCCAGGTGAATGTGTTCGCTGTATGTTCTGGAACAACCTGGGCTGCATTCACTTTGCAATGGGGAAGCACAATCTGGGGATCTTTTACTTCAAGAAAGCTCTGCAGGAGAACGATCACACGTGTGCACAGCTGGGAGACGGCAGCAGCAGCCAGGGTAAGCTCGGCGTCCGGCCTGCGTCTGCCTCGTGAGGTCGGCGGCTCGTTTAGCAGACCAGGTCCAAAAAAGGCAACAAGTGTTGATAGAAGGATCCTGAAATCTCAAAGGAAGTCTTAGTCAACTTGCAGCCTCTTCCAGAATCTTCTTGAAGTTCCTCACTAACGACTGTTTTCTTTCTGTCTTGAAGCGAAGAGCTTCACAGGAATGCCCATGTGCGCCCTGCTGGCCAACAAGCGCTACGAGCTGCTGTACAACTGTGGCATCCAGCTGCTGCACATCGGCAGGCCGCTGGCTGCCTTCGAGTGTCTGATGGAGGCCGTGCAGGTCTACCACTCCAACGCCCGGCTGTGGCTGCGCCTGGCTGAGTGCTGCATCTCTGCCAACAAAGGGGTATGTCCGTCCCCCTGTCCCTCTGGAGGAGGAGCAGGCTTGTTACATAAACAGTTGTTCAAACTTTAATCTGTCTCTGAACCGATAGAGTTTGGTTTCCTCTGACATCACTGAGGCTGGTGTCTGAGGATGAGGATGGAGGCGGAGCTGATTCCCGTGTGTGTGTTTGTGTTGGCAGGGCTCTGAGCAGGAAAGCAAAGGTTTACCTTGTAAGAAAGGAATAGTGCAGTCTGTGATCGGGCAGGGGTACCACCGCAAGATAGTGCTGGCCTCTCAGTCTGCACAGAACACCGCTTACAGGTCAGAGTCTGGCATGTTTGGGTCCAAAGCTGTTTTTGAGTGTTGCGCATCTTCAAACACACATTTGTGTTTTTGTTTCCACAGTGAGGGTCAGTCAGCTGCCATTCCAGTGGCTAGTATGGAGTTTGCTGCCATCTGCCTGAGGAACGCTCTGCTGCTGCTGCCGGAACAACACCAACAGGACGCCACGACGGAGAGCAGCTCCAGGAGCTCCAGCCAATCAGGAGGTGCAGAGAGCGGCTGTGAGAACAGCGACACCTGCAGGTCAGAACACCAAAACAACCGGCGCGCCACATGAGTGGACTTCATTTTTATGATCACAAACACCAACAATTAACTTTATTTAAAAAGCAAGTAAACAGTAACAGGCTCTGCAGAAACTTTTTTTTATAATTTCTGTCTATAACTCTCGTGTTTATTTTCCTTTTGTTTGAAAATAGAAACATTAAATAAATAGATTAAACCTCAGCTTAAATTATATGACTCATCTTTGTGATAAGTCAAATAAAAAAAAATGCTGAGTTACATGGTACTGCAGCATGTCTTATAAATAAAAAAAATGTAAATAAATTAATAGCTCTCTGATGTTTTATCAAGTAATTACCTTGGGGGAGTAAAACACAAGGACAATGTAATTCAAATGTTTTCTGAACGTGCTCGACTGTTTGATTGAGCTGGAGGTTAAAGGGTTAAGCAGTAGAGGTTTTGGTTGAAAATCAAATTGCACACAATTGTCAACACAAACATGAGCATAATAGTGAACACAAACATGTAAAGAATCGTGCACAAAAACACAAACGTGCACACTATCCGGCACATAAACATGTACAGGTGTGTGACTAAAAGTGTTCTTGTGAAGGAATCTTTTGAGGTCATTGGTTTAATGTTCCTTCTTTTTGCTCTCATCTTGGTTCTTCCAGGCGTTGATCTGATCTGCCATGAAGTCAGAATGCTTTAAATGTGACCGTCTGACCTTTGTGTGTTTGGCAGCGTTAAGGGTCAGGAGACGGACAAGTTCATGTCTGCGGCTCCATCGTCTCCTCTCAGGAAGCAGGAGGTGGAGAACCTGCGGTAGGGTCGTCCGTCTCATCTGCAGCTGTCTGTGTCCTCGTGGTGTGTCTAACGTGTCGGTGCTCTGCAGGTGCTCCATCCTGGCCTGCAGTGCCTACGTGGCTCTGGCTCTAGGAGACAACCTGATGGCTCTAAACCACGCCGAGAAGCTGCTGCACCAGAACAAGCTGTCCGGATCCCTCAAGTAGGTTCTGCCAGCGTTGCTGGATTCTGCTGTGGGATCAGCATCAGTCAGACCAGCTGCTGTTAAAACGGCTTCTTAACTTGATGGTTACAGCAGTTTAAATAAAGTCGCATGTCAGACACAGATGACAAGAGAACACACTGATAAAACAAACCAAACAGGTTCTCTGGTTCACTTAAAACACGTGTCAAAGTCAATAATAATATAATAATTCTATCCGGCCCAGTTTTTTTCAGTTTATTGTTATTTATGACCCGATGTTATCTTATTTTCTAACTTGTACAATTTTGACAAAATATACTTTTATGGAGAGTAAAATGTTCAAAGTTGTTTGGTTTTAGTTGAATTATTCGGGAATAATATTCCTGCCAACCTAAGGTGTTTTTCAAGGCTAATTTGGCTCATATTTTAGCTGGTTTTCTTCAGTATTTTCAGCTATTAACTTCAGTGATTTCAGCTTTAGTGTTTTTAGTTATCAATTTCAGCATCTTCAGTCCAAATTCATCTTTCAGAATTCACACTAGCATAATCACAGGTAATGCTATTTATCTGGTTCACAATTATGTTAAAAAGTTACAGGTTTAAAGTTTTACAAATGTAGTTTCAGAGTGTTCAATAAATGTTTATCCTGTTCGACCCGCGACCTAAGGGGGGGCTTTGGATTTTGACTCTTGTGGACTCTCAGAAAGCTACGAGTCATTTAGACTCAGACAGTGGAGAGTTCTCTGTTTACAGGAGCAGCAGGACTCCACTGAGGCACGCATGAACCGCCTCATGATCCTCAACACAACTGGATTTACGGTGGAGTGGAGCAGCATGAGGCTAGAGCTGAACTGCAAATAAGATAGAAGTCAAAAATAATTTAAAAAAATATGCGAGTGTGCAACAATGAATGAATGAATTAATTAATTAATTAATTATACTTTATTAATATCACATGGATAAATTCACAGTAGCAGCAAACAAGGGTTTCCTCTTTTGTTTCCCTAAATCCTTTTATTTTGAAAGTCATTTCAGTGAGAGAAAGCTCATTTCCTGTGGTTTTTATATGCCAATATGATGAAACAGTTCTCATGCATGCAGTCAGAATCAAATTGGCAGAAATCTAGATCAATGGGTCAAGAATAGTGGAGTGTGTAGTTCAGGCCGGTCTCTGGTGAGCTGCTGCCCTGCGTGTTTGCAGCTGTTGCTGCTTCAGGATCTGCTGTTGAGTGTTGACTGGACGATCACCTCTGCTGTCATCCCCCGCTCTGCTCTGACGAGCACCCTTCTGGGAAAACGCCCTCCCAGGTTCAGGTGGATGGATTAAAAACTGCAGTCCGTCTCTGCAGGTTTCTGGGTCACATCTACGCCGCTGAAGCCCTCATCTCACTGGACCGGATCTCAGACGCCATCAGCCACCTCAACCCGGAGAACGTGAGCGACGTGTCGGTGGGTGTAGTGAGCAGCGATCCGGATCAGGGTCAGTACTCTGTACAGCAGAAGCTGCACTCGTGCGTCCTCCGTTCTTATTCTGTCTGCTCTGCAGGTCCAGAGAGGGGAGAAGAACCAGCCGAGCCCTGTGAGTGTTTGCACCTTCAGCCGGATGTGAGTCTGAGCGTTTCTGTCATTTACATCACTCTGACGTCTTACAAACGCAGCAGGGAAGAAGACGCCCCTGTGTTACCCAAGCAGTGTGGCGGCGGCTCGCTCCATCATGCTCTTCAACTTGGGCAGTGCTTACTGCTTAAGGAGCGAATATGACAAGGCCCGCAAGTGTCTGAACCAGGTCGGTACCTTCGTCACACACACCTGAAAGCACCTCCATCCATCCATCCACCAGTCAAGCAAATCTCAATCGTGAGCGCGTTTCATGTACGGCCCAAAGTGCTTTGCAAGTGAAAAGGAAAACTTTATTGAGCAAAAAAGCACAGGGCTGTAACGAGAATCTGAGTCCTCGGATTCTCAGAATCTGCTCTTGAAAATTTGAATTTATTTATTTATGTAACCAGGAGTGGATCCCATTGAGATTAAAAACCTCTTTTTCAAGGGAGCCCTGGGGAGGAATCAATACAACAATAAAATACAACATTTGTTAAGCATTTAAAACAGAATTACATTGATGGTTAAAATTTCATATAAATTAATTAGCTAAAACATGTAGAATTTAAAGAGGCACTCTCAAGTGCTCTTAATCTCGATTTAAAAGCATTTATGGAGATAAGTTCTCTTAGTTGCAAGTCCTTGTGAAGCAAATTCCATGAGGACGGAGCAGATGAGAAAAAAGCCTTTTTCCCAAGCTCAGTGTGAACAGAAGGAACAGAGAGTAACAAATGGTTATTGGATCGCAAAATTGGAATATTCGCAATGTCCAAGATCGCTGATATGCGATCTTTATAAATATATTAGAGTGTAATATACTATTATTTGGGAACGATGTGTTTATTGCTCTGAAATGCAGAATATTGTTGGGTTTAATTAAAACAAAACCAATAGAGCAGCTTTGCTGTCACCAGAAGTAAACAAATCTTCAAAATAAAGTGTCAGTGAATCTTCCTGTATTCAAAGAAAAACTAGTGAGTTTTTTTTTTGTTATTTTAAGTTTGAAAAATGAAACTGAAGTTCCACTGTCATAAGTTTAAAAAACAATGAATGATAAAAACAGAATTCAATTCTTTCGTTTACGGTAACTCTTCAACAGTTGACACAATTAACATAACTCCATCTTATTCTGAAGCAGAGAAATGCAGCCTCCAGCTGCTGGAGGCCAGATGTAATCAACATGAATCAACTGATTCTGCTGCAGGAAAAAAAAACGACTTTTTTCATACGAGCTCTGCACCAATATGTAATGTTTGGAAGGGAAACGATGCAGAACTTTGAGAATGGAAAACGTGTGGGGAACATTTTCAGGTTTTGTAGTTAAATGATCTAAAACAGCAGTGATTTTTATCCTTTTTATGTTGTTTGTTACTGCTGAACTTAACCAGAAGGTTGACCAAAAAACAGTTTAAAATAACAAACACAATTTTTACTTAAATCTTTGTTTTATCAGTTTTGTTGATTCTGATTCAATTTTCAAATTGAAATACATAAACATAGCAATAAACATTATATTAAAAAGTAAGAATCGTGGTTCAATTCGTGAACTGTGAGTTTGATTCGTGAATCGAATAAGATCTCCATCTAAGCAAAGATCCACAGCCCTAAAAAAATACCACAACGTCAGAACATTTAAAAATCAAGAAGTCATTAAATTATAGATAAAAACAATAACTACATCATTGAAATAACAATCAAAATATTAAAACACAGTATAAAATCTGAATCATTCAAAGTGGGTTATTTAAAATCTAAACTAAAAAGGTGTTTTTCCTTTATTTTTAAAAATCTCCACACATGCAGAGACTCTCAGATCCTCAGCATCACTAAAGATAAAAGTTCTGTTCCTCATGGAATTATAGAAGTTATCAGAACCCTGAGGTCAAACCAAAGTTTCGGATCCTGCAGTTTTAGTAGTTATAGAGTATTCTGCAGCAGAAGAGTTTCTGTGTTCTGATCAGAAGGATCAAAGTTGTCATGTTTTTTGTTTTTTAGATGAGCCTGGAAGTGAAAAAGTGCTGCAGTAGGGGGCGCTGTTTTGATTTTTATTTTGAACTTTGATGCAAAACATCATGACAAATTAAAATGCAATAGATTTAAATGAGGAAAAGTCAGAAATGTGAATGAATTGTGGATTTCAAAAGCAGAACCACTAGCTTGTTGAACCTCTTAAAGCCTAACCAAACCCGAAATCAACTTTGTCTGTTGTGCAGTTTTTGTGCTGATCGCAATAAAATATTCTGAATTCCTTCAGAACCTGCTGGAATTATCGGTTGAAAAGTTGCAGTATGTTAAAGATTTAGCGTCTTTTTTTGATCTGCTCTGACTCAGAAATCCAGTTTTTGTGTCATGTGTAACGACTGGTCATCCTCAGGCTGTGTCCATCACAAACGGGAGGGAGATCCCCCCTGAAGCCATCCTGCTGGGCGTGTACCTGGAGCTTCAGAACGGTCAGTTCAGCACCACACAACTACATCCTGGAGGTTCTTTGTCTGCTGGACGGAGGAGGTGAATCAGGCCTCACAGCTGCTCCTCTTACCCTCCGGACAGAAGACCCCACGCACTCAGGATCAGTGAAGAGGGGGGGTCTAAAAAGAGTTGCTACCAACCAGATATATCACTAGAGATGACATGCTAGCTTGTTACGTATGCAAAGTTGGACGCCATATTGGAATGGTATAGATGCCTGTTTACTGCTTTGTTAAAATTGTACAAACAGAAAACATTTGAACAAGATCTAAGTGAGTTTACTCTAAATAGTGAACGTTTAGGAGGATCTTCTAGCATAGCTGCAAAAGCCACGCCCCCTCAGAGGAGATTTTGGAAACAGAGGCTTCAGATCAACATGAAAAATGGCTTTTTAAGACATTTGGGTCATAGGATTTTAGTTAAAACATCATAATTCAAACACAGCTGGGAACTTTTTTTTTAATAAAAAAATATGTTTGTAGGGGGACTTTAAAGAGCCATTTGTGTCAGTTTATTTGTCAACATCCCAACAGGAGCCACAAAATCTTATTCACTTTTCAGGATAATAAGACACAGATTTGTTTTTAGATTAATTATATTATTATGATAACTTTAAACAAACTCTTTTCTGGCAAAATAAAATTGAGCTTTTTTTTCAAAACTTGAAATGGTTTATAATTCTATCATAAATTTCACATGACTTCCTTTGAAAACAACATCAACAACAAATAACACAACACATTCGATTTTTTAATTTTCAGACAAACATTTTCTATTCTAAGGAACTAAATCAGAACTAATTCAATGAAAAAAAAATCTTTGAATTTGTTTAAAAATAGAAAATTCGGCCTCAAAAATCTGTCAAAAAGTTCTGATACATAATATCTTTAAACGGTTTATAGATAAGTTGAATCAACTTTTATTTTCTATTTACTGCTTACTTACTTTTTACTTTAAAAATGTTTTATTTTGCTTTAACCAGAGACACCTGTGGCTCTGGAGCCGCAGATTCCCGCTCTAGTACATTTCTGCACTGGTCATCAAACTGTACTTTGACCCATGTTGGTTCTGCTGTTCATCGATGGTGGTGTGTTTTCAGGAAACACCCAGCTGGCCCTGCAGATCATCAAGCGGAACCAGCTTCTGCCCATGGCGGTCCACAGGACCTCTCCAGACTCCCGCAGGAAAGCCACGCCGTCGCTGCAGCCCTTCCAGCCCCTCCAGCTGCCATCCTCCTTCTCACAGGTTCAGCGTAAATGAGCTTTGTTGGGACTGCAGACCCAAGCAGCTGCTTCCAAAACTCTACCAAGTCCATCTTTGGCTCCCAGAGAGCAGCACTTTTATTTCTGTTCATCTACAAATTGTGCTTTCTGAGCAATGTCAATAAATTTTACTGTCAATCAAAGCCGGTTTCTGCATCGTCTCTCTGTCGCTGGTTGAACCCGTTCACCATGACCCTCTGAGCCGGACGGCGTCCCGCATCCACAAAAACACTGATCGCAGCACTCTGCAAGCACTGTGCCATCCGGTAACGGGAGTTCAGTATTTTGCTCATCGACAGGAACCAAACTTTACCCCTGAAAAGAGTTTGGCTGTTCTATCTCTGCACCTCACCCGCTTAAGCTTTGTTCCAGATCTTAATCATGTAGTGCAATCAGAACAACCCTTGGCCCTGCTTGGCCAATCACAGTTTGAGTATTTGAGACTTCAGAGGCGCTGAATACCCCCAAAAGGGAACAAAAGACTGTGAACGGGGTCAAATCATAATTTATTTAGGGGGAATATTCCTATTATAAAAGGTCTAGGATTTGTATTTTGACTTTTAAATTGCCCTGTGACAGACTGGTGATCTGAACAGGGTGTACCCTGCCCTACGCCCATCAGTAACCGGGACAGGCCCCAGCATTCCTGGGACCCCAAAAGTGATATGAGAACGGATGGAGTTTTAACAAAAGTTCAATGTTCAGACAGGATGGGGTGCGGGGACGACACACTTCAGATCATCATCTGGCTTTGTGACAAGATGTGCTGAAATATCACCTACAACAACAGTCAACTGCATTATGGTGGAGGGTTGTGGAGAGGTGTGGCAGCACCTTTAGGGGAGCTCAGGTGAGTCTTGTAATTCTCTTAAGGTTGTGCAACAGCCTTAAAAACCCACTCCAATGAAAATTCTGTTTTTGGTATTTTTTTCCAACTCATTATAGTAGCATTTATCTCATGATAGAGGTCACATTTATAAAAGAATATCAAATTATTCTGCATGTTTCTTCACTCAAACCACATTGGATTAGGAGCAGATAAAGAGCCACGGTTTGAAAAACCTCTGGTTTGTGCCGCAGCATCGTCTCTCTGCTCCTCTCCATTCTGATGCAGACAAATAGATCCAGAAATAAATTCTAACATCAGAAATGATGTAAATCCTTGCCAAGAACTTTCAGAATTAAGAAGAAAAATAATTGGATTTTTTGTTTTGAAAACATTGAAACAATTGGCCATTGTTCTTGATTGCATGTATGTTTATGGTTTTTGGATGATTTTCATTTCCGGTCTTCTAGATTCTGTTTTTGTAAAATTTGAGAAAAAAATTGGTTTAAGTTCACATAACAACCTATTTAAGTTTTTAATGTTTTATTGACATTGGGGAAATTTTATATAAATACATTTTCATAGATCATAGATAGATCTTTAATACTTTTCATTCATTTGCTTAGATTTCATTTCACTGAAATTCATGAAAAATATAAAAATAATATTATATGCGACTTTATTCTGTAACCCTTCCCCCTCAACCGGCCTATATTTATCCATATGTGTTATGTTATATATTCAATATTTTTTTTCCTCACTGGAGCCGGAAGTATTTTCTATTTCTCTGTCCAGTTCCTTTACAGACATGGTATAAACCTCTATGCCTTACAGTCAGTGTTGGGAAGAACCAAAGAAAAACAATATTTTAATATATCTATTGGTGCATCATCTTCTCGTAATGTCCACATCTTCCATAAAACTTGAAGGCTCGTTCGCCTCCGGTTTAAATAAAACATCACAGGTGAAGACTTCGGCTATAATCGTATGCATTCGTTAAATTACGACCGCAAAGAATTATGGGATTGGATCTCCCGGACCACTCTGATAAGGTGAGAAGAAACCCAGAACCTCCTCCTTTCCTCTCTGTGGATCACTGTCGGTCCGTTTGCTTTAAGCATTTTCAGGGCGGTGTCCTGTCCGATGACCCGCGGGGTGCAGCGTCAGAACAGACACGCCCCATGACGCGGAGCGGAACCAGAACTTTACATTCTGTAACTCGAGCCGGGCTCTGCCCGAACCCGTGAACAAATTCAGACCCCGAACCCCCCGGACCCACGGAGCGGTTCGTCCTCCCCACTCAGCTCCGGGTGAGTTCCAGAGCGGCGAGGCCGGTCACCGTGGAGCCGCTTCCGCCATTCCCGGTCCGGCTTCACGTCAAAAGGAGAAGAACTTCCTCCCGGTATTCTCAAGTGCTTTTCGCCGCGAGGAAGTTTACCTGCGGACTGTCAGGAGCGCGCGCGCTGCTCAGCACGTGAGCGTTAACGCTGCCAACCTCTATGGCAAGCGAAAAGGCTCATTAATCTCCAGGAAAAGTGGGAAAAACGTGAAACTGCTGACGCGCGCGCGCGCTGCTGCCCTCCTGTGGAGCCTTCATCAATAACTTCACTAAAATCAGTCCTCCTCCTCCTCCTCCTCCTCCTCCTCCTCCTCGAAGTGTTTACCATCTTTGTCATCAGGAGAGGACCAGAGGAACATGTCCTCACCGGGGTCGGTCTATGGAGAGAAAATAGACTCGATTTGTGGGCTCTAATTCTTGATTTGTGCATAAATGAGGATTTTTGGTTGTGTATTCTTGAATTGTGCAGAACTGGACATGTACCTGCGTCATTGATTTGTAACTCATATAATACGTTTTGTGCATAAGTAACACATTACAAAACTTTAAAAATACAATTTACTCATGCACAAATTAAAATTCCAACTGCTTCAAACTATTTACACACACAAACCTTAAAAAAATGACGCACGAATCACCTCTTACACACAAAACGTCAGTAATGCACGAATGAGGGGAGAGGCCGGGTTGCTCTGGTCCAGCTTTTGGGACAGAGCCCCGTGTCAGGGAGGCGCTGCAGAGAGAAGCGATCAGTTCTGGAAGATATTTTTTATCTCTTAATGGGATGTGTTTTAAAAACTCTTATTTAGACCTTTTTTTTATATCAGGCTAGCTGTTGTGTGTGTGTGTGTGTGTGTGTGTGTGTGTGTAAGAGGTGATTCGCGCGTAACTTTTAAAGATTTTCGTGTGTAATTAGTTTCAAGCTGTTGTAACTTTCATTTATTGATGTGTAAACAATATTTAGTTTTTTTTTTTTAATTTCATAACTTTTGTACTTAAGCAAAATGTATTATATGAGTTACAAATCAAGAAGTACCCAAACAAATACTAAAATATGCATAAATCAGGAATTACGAATTTATAAATCGGGGTGATACATAGTTTTCTCCATAAGATCCAGCCCTCCAGGTGATTTTATTTATTGTTATTAATGACCCGATGTTATCCTTGCACTTATATCTAACCTGCATAATTTTAACAACATATTTTTTTTACGGAGGGTAAACTATTGAAAGTTATTTAAGGTTTAAATTGATTTATTCTAGAATAATATTTCCGCCTTTTTATTAGTCATTGTGTTTAAAAGGTTTTACAGTTTTAAAGTTTCAAAAATTAGTATTTTCTTGCTTTTCAGACTGTTTTGACATTTTCTAAGATTTTTTTGGCTATTTTGTAGTTTAGCTGGGATTTCAGCTACATGTTAGCTGTTTTGGCTAATTTAATCTTTTTTTTTTATGTTTTTTTTGTCTGTTTTTGAGTTCAGCTAATACTTTAGCTGGTATCAGCACTAGCATCTTCGGCAGCCAAATTCAGCTTCCAACATTCACACTAGCATCATCACATTTAATTCTATATATCTAGTTCATAATTATGTCAGGAGTTTTTTCATTTGACAGGAGATGAAGTCTGGGATGGTCACAGTGTGTTGAGGAGAACCGGGCTGTGAAAGCACCAGGAGCTCCTGTGGATCTCAGAACTGGATCATGTGTCCTGCAGGCGCGGTAGCAGCTGAGATGGAGCCTTCATCGGGCGGGGGCGGGTCCACCTTTCAGCCTCTGGTGGTGCTGGAGCTGGCCTCCACCGCGCCGGAGGAGGCCGTCGGCTGGCTGCTGAGCAGGCTACGGGAGCGTCAGCAGAACGGAGGTGTGGAGCGGCGTGTCAGGAGCTGGTTTGGTCTGACCCAGTCATTCATTCGGTGTGATTGATCCCAAGGTGCTGAGCTGCTGGTGGAGCAGTTGAGCCTGGGAGCAGCTGAAGGCGGAGAAAAAACAACCACAACCTGTTTGTGGTGGGGGCGTCCTGGCAGAGGCTGCTTTATGGTGCGGAAGAGTCTGGCCTCTTTAAGGAGTACAGTGACGGCTCCATGAGGGGGTTCACCTGCGCCAACAAGCACAAGTTTAAGGGCTTCACAGGTATGTCCTTTTTCAGAGCCATTGATCAGGATTTCAACTAGGGTTTAAACTAGCGATCAGAGCAGTCCCACTCCGATCATCTTTTGATCTGTCGTAAAAAGTGGTCTTTTTATTATGATTATATCGTTTCTGGGGCAAAGTTTCTGCAGAGCGGCATAAGTTCATCTGAAACCCGGCCCCCTTTCCCCTCACTGTTACTGATGTGCACGCTCTCTTGCTAGCTTACAGCAGGGGTCCCCAAACTTTTTCTTGTGAGGGCCACACAACTTTGTTCTTCCCTGATGCCGGGGTCGGTTTGTAGGCTAACAGAAGACGTGTTTTCTGATAGCAGTTCTGTCTGCGGTCGATGCTAACAGAAAACACTGTTAGCAAAACACTATTTTGCTGGCAGTGTTGGTAAACAATCTCAAAGCCAGAAAGGGGAAAAATAATCATGCATCTCTGGTAGTGTTTGGGGGGGCCGGGCCAAATGTGGAGGTGGGCCGGATCCGGCCCGCGGGCCGTAGTTTCGGCTCACAGCTCCTCACACCCCCAACCTGACACTAAAAATGGTGATAAATATTGTAGCTATCCAGCCGCATAGTTTAGATTCAAGATGTTCATGGATCTATTTGTCTGGAAGTGGAAATATCAGAATAGAGCTGAGAGCTTGTGGCCTGTTCAGTGTATTTTGTATGTGGCAGATAGTTCTTTCAAACTGCAATGAATGCAATTGTAATTTTCTTCATTTATGCCCTCCATCGTGAGAAAAATGCAACTAGAACATGTCAAAAACACCATTTTCATAGGAGTGGGTCTTAGAGACATATGACAGACAGATAGTCATTGATGGACGTGGAGGAGAGAATCTGGAAGTTTTACTTAATAAAACTTCTTATAAAATCAGATGTTAAATAAAGCAGAAAAACTGTATGTTACATATTTTATTCTCTGTGGCCTGGTAGCAACTGACCACTACCTGGGGTTGCAGATCACTCTCTGTGGATGTAGCTGAGTAAACTGCTGACTCATCTGGTTTTGACTGCTCAGGAAGTCTCAGGTTTTCGACACATTGCCGAATGAATGCCCCAGCAGCCGTGTGTTCACAGCAGAGCTGAGACCCGCTCTGTGCTTTCAGGTTCTGGAGACGGCTTCCTCAGCATGGCCGAGTGTCAGTACATCATCAAACACCAGCTGGAAGCTCTGCGAGCCAAAGATGAAACTCATGTTCCGGGGTACAGCCAAGCCAAGCTCTACCCGGGCAAGTCCATCAGTAAGTCTGCACCCCCTCTTATCTACCTCCAGGGAAGGTTACAGGAAATGCCCCCTGGTGAGCAATAAGCTGCAGTGATCTCTTGCATCTCGGCTAATGATTTCTCTAAGGCAGGAGTGTCAAAGTCAATCTCACGAGGGACCAAAATCCAAAACACACCTGAGGTCGTGGACCGAACAGGATAAACATTTATTGAACACTCTAAAACTACATTTTAAAACTTTAAAACATAATTATGAACTAGATATATAGCATTACCTGCTATAGTGCTAGTGTGAATTAGGGGTGTAACAGATCCCAAAACTCACGGTTCGGATCGTGTCACGGTTTTAGGGTCACGGTTCGGATCATTTTTCAGATCAGTAAAAAACAAAACGCAAAAAAAAAAAAACCCCAACAATATAAAAACTAAATTGATTTTTGTAAACGCTTCAAATCATATATTTGATAAGCATATTAATTATTTCACACACACAATAGTTATATATGCAACTTAAAAACATTGAAGGCTATTTATTAAAAACAAAACCTCTTTAAACTTTGAACACAAACAAAATGCTAAAACATGTAGTTTCTGATTAAATTTCCATGTCTTTAGACCAAATCTACAAAAACTGATAGAAAAAAATGCTTAAAAATAGTGTTGAAAATACCAAATCTATCTGGAATTCCCCTTAAAATACAAATGTTCTCGTCCCACCCACCTAATGTCCAAATTAAATCATAAATAAAACAGTAAAATTATCTTTTGGTATTTCTTCTTTTATCAAAACTAACTTTAAATATTTAAAATAATAATTGTGATCACGTGTGAAACACGTGTGATCCGCGGTACACACGTGTCCTGAACAATTCACAAATTATCCATGATCCGTTACAACCCTAGTGTGATTGCTGTAAGCTGAATTTGGCTGCTAAAAACGCTGAAGCTGATATCCAGCTAAAATACTAGCTAAATTCCAAACTAACCTAAAAAAACTAGAAAAAAAGAAACATAGGTTAGCAAAAACAGCTAGCATGTAGCTGAAATATTATCTAAACTCCAAAATAGCCTAAAAAATCTTAGTAAATGCCAAAATAGTTCAAAAAACTATCAGAATGACAATTCTTAAAACTTCAGAACTGTAACTTTTTAACATAATTATAAATAGTAAAAATGCAGGAACATTATTCCAGAATTTATCAACTCAAACCTTAAATAACTTTCAGTATTTTACTCCTCATAAAAACAATGTTGTCAAAATTCACAAGCTCACACTTCCAATCATTCCTACAGAATAAACACAGCATTTCTCTAAATGTGTTTTTCTCAGAAACAGTTCAAATAATTTGTACTATTGCCACTAAAATAGGAGCAAAACCCACAGTTTTTAAATTAAAAAAGCATGTTTTTGTCTAGATTTCATGTCGTTTCTTTCTCATATGAGGTCGCTTATCAAAACACTTCAAGCATCCGATCTGACCATCTGTCAAGTATTAGAACCCTTTGTGGTGACCCACGAGTCAAGTGAAGGCTGGAGTGCTGCTTCTGCTTCTGTGAGTCCAAAATGGACATTAGCGAAGGTCCGCGGGTGTTCTTTTTGGTGAATTTGAGTCAAACTTGATTTATAAAAGAGCGCTTCTCATACTTGCACAGCTTGAAGCTTTTTACAATTAAAAACAGAAACAAGCAAATAAAAAATAAATCAATCAATAAACTTTTTTGAAATATTGAGCAGCATGCATACACATAGGAAATGAAGTCATCTATTTTAGAAATTTAGGGCAACTTCAGGTGTCTCTCTCAATTTCTATTGTTTTAGCAAATTTAACATTTTACAAATAGCTTTTGCATTTTCAGCAAATCCCTTCAGCTGTTAAAGTAAATCGCGTCACCATTTTCAGCAAAAAGCTTCAATAATCTTCAGAGACTACTTCCAGCTAAAAGCATTCACACTAGCATTATCGCAGGTAATGCAACTTTTCTAGTTAAATGTTGTTTTTCCACTAGAACTGGGACATGATTTTAGCCTACGTTTATAATTCTACTCTAGAGCTTCAAGCTAATGATAATGTATTTTAACTTGAGTTCGCAGACTGCAGTCCAAAGGAATCCTGGTGCAGATGTTTCCCCTTCATGACAAAGAAGAGCTAAAGAGACTTTCCTTCTCCTGGTATCAAAGGGTCAGACTGTCCCTCCAGCCTCTGGGTGAGTGGCGTCTCTGTCTCTTCTGCAGAGTAAGACTCTGATTGGACCGTAGTTTGGCGTGAACCCTTTTTCTGGCTGCATTTGTCATACTTTCTCCATGCTCCTCCTCCAGATGCTATCAGGCATTACTTCGGGGAGGGCCAGGCGCTGTATTTTGGTTTCCTGGAGTACTTCACCATCGCGCTGCTCCCCATGGCTGTCCTGGGCATGCCGTACTACCTGTTTGACTGGGAGAACTACGACAAATATGTCCTGTTTGCTGTGTTCAACCTGGTGTGGTGCACAGTTCTGCTGGAGGTATGGAGCCGGTTCCACAGTCCTCACCCACGCTGCACCTCCCTGCACAGTTCTCATTGTTCCTACAGCAGGGTCTGGGGTTTCTGTGATCCGTGCAGGACACTGCTGGGTCAGTCTGATATTCACTCCAACAGGAAAATACCGTAAAACTCGTGGATAATCCAGGATTGTTCTCCTGATAAAAGCTGACAGATTCCTATAGAGTCCAGCAGCGTGTACAGATCAAACCCAGGACCATGAATACATCAGAGGGGAACTCTTCTTTTGCTGCTGTTGGACATTTTTCAAAAAAGGACTCAACCACTTTACGATTGATAAAAACGGAAAAAACAACTTTAAACTGTTTCCACAGTTCCATAATTCATGGTCTATCGTTGCCTTCACTAAACCAGTTTGTCACAATAAGATCTAGCTCTCAGAGAGTGAGATGAGGGGTTACTCGTGAGACTGCACAGTTCCTCGACGTAGAATCGCCTTCGGTCAGAGCGCCTTTTCAATACTAGCTGCACAGCAGTGGAACTCTGTCCCTCCCATCATCAGAGAAGTCAGAATATACAGTCATTTTAAAAGCTATATAAAGAACTGGATGATAACACAACAAACTTTTCAACATTAATATGTTAATTTCATTTTAACAGACTTTTAAATCAATTTTATGGTCTCATAATGTGTGTATTTTATTAATGTATATATGTACTCTGATTATTTTGTATTTAAGTGTATTTTTATGGTGCTTTTATTGTTGATTTAATATTTTAGGCAGACATTTTAAACATCTTTCCAGGGACTACAGATGAAAAATAACCTCTACGCTAATTCTGGCACATTGTAGTTATGCTTTTAATGTGGACTGTTCCTGAGAAATAAAACAATAAATAGCAACAAACATTATTTTAAAAAGTAAGAATTGTGGTTCGATTCATGAGTCATTGAGCTTGATTTGAGAATCGAATGAATCGCCACCTAAGTAATGATCCACAGCCCTAGTGTTTGCTCACATTGGCTTAAGTGAGCATTGGTATGCAAGGCAGCCTTCCGGTGGACGTGGAGCATGCTAGCGAGCGCCGCTATGTTGAGTTAGCGAGCTCCGCTATGTCGAGCTAGCGAGCTCCGCTGTGTCGAGCTAGCGAGCTCCGCTGTGTCGAGCTAGCGAGCTCCGCTGTGTCGAGCTAGCGAGCTCCGCTGTGTCGAGTTAGCGAGCTCCGCTGTGTCGAGCTAGCGAGCTCCGCTGTGTCGAGCTAGCGAGCTCCGCTGTGTCGAGCTAGCGAGCTCTGCTATGTCAAGCTAGCGAGCTCTGCTATGTCAAGCTAGCGAGCTCCGCTGTAGCGAGCTCTGCTGCAGGGGTCCCCAAACTACGGCCCGCGAGCCGGAACTGTTCCTCTTTACGTTTGGCTCGGTTCCCAAACACGATTCAAGACGCATAATTTATTGATTTAATTTGGCCCCCAGATCAAGACCCTCATTGAACGTCTCATTTTATTCCCTCCTCCTGCAGTCTGTGCTTCTATCTGAACCCCCAGAATACTGGCTTCTCTCCACTTCGCAGTTCACCTGGTCTCAGTTTGATCATGCTCTTTTTTTTTTTTAAAACAGCGCACCTTGTTCTTTGTTCTGATTGAAGACCTTGTCTCCTCTGTTGGAGCCTGGTAGCTCTCTTCTCCGTCTATGATGACCCCGCCTGTATTTACTCCACTATCTGCTGGAAATGTGAACCTGAAAACAGGTCTGAGCGTGAGGGAGTGACAGATCAAACTCTCTCTCCCTCAGGTATGGAAGAGGTACAGCGCCGCCTTAGCCTACCGCTGGGGCACCCTGAGCAGGAAGAAAGCCTTCGAAGAACCCCGGCCTGGCTTTCACGGCGTCCTGGGCTTGAACCCCGTCACGGGCCGCGAGGAGCCCGTCTTTCCCAGCGTCAACCGGCAGCTGCGGATCTACCTGGTGTCTCTGCCCTTCGTGCTGCTCTGCCTCTACCTGTCTCTGTACGTCATGATGATCTACTTCCAGCTGGAGGGGTGGGCGCTCTCAGTCCACGACGAGGGGCCCACCCTGTGGACGGAGGTGCTCACGTACATCCCCAGTGTGGTGTATGCGGTGGTGATCGAGGCCATGAACCTGGCGTACAGATATGCTGCTGAGTTCCTCACTGAGTGGGGTGAGGCTTGATGTCTGCTCTGAACCTCCTGAACGCTCTGCAGATTCGCTCTAGACTCAGTGATGGACTCAGATCTTTGTTTTTCTGTTTCCGTTCAGAAAACCACAGACGGGAATCTTCATACCAGAATCATTTGGTCCTTAAAGTATTAGTTGTGAGTAGAAGGAGTTCTTTCCTGGATCTGTGACTCCGTCTTCAGGCATCGTTTTTCTGACATGTTTGGTCTGTTTCAGTTTAACTTCTTCAACTGTTTCGCCTCACTGTTCTACATCGCCTTTGTCATGCAGGACATGCTGCTGCTCAGACAGGTACGTCCACCTGTTCATGCTTCTTTCAATACCTTACATTGATCCGCTTGCTTCTTCTTGTTCTGCTTCTCCATGAAAACTGTTATGTTTTTACTTTGTGTTTGGTATTTGTTAATGCATATTTTGGTTGTGGTGTCCTCTAGTGTTTCTGTTGAAGACAGAGACCGTGGTGTTAGCCAGTATGATGCAGACTCTGGACTGAAGAAAGCTGCAGTTTCTAACTTGTTTTTTCTTTAGTCTCAGAACAGTTCCAGAGGTTTTGTGTTTCTTTCTTGTCATTGATTGTTATTATCTTGTAAGAATGTGAGAACGTTTACCGTAAATCAGGGGAGTCAAACTCAATCGCACAAGGGGCCAAAATCCAAAACACACTTTAGGTCAGTAACTTTTTAACTTATTATGAAGTAGATATATAGCATTACCTGTGACATATGGAGCTAAATCGGGGCCAATATTATTTGAAACCGAAATAAAATATTTTGAAAAAAATTAATATTTGGCCGAAAAAATTCGTTTTCGAAACTCAAAATTTCAATTTCAAAACTATTTTTTCAGTTTCAACTTTTTTTTCAGTTTCAAAACTTTTTTTTCAGTTTCAAAATTGAAACTGAGGATACCATCCTCATCGATTTTGATTGGTCCTCGTGTTAGCCCCGCCCCAACGAGCCACAAAGGGGCAAAAGTTTTTAAGCTGAAACTTGGAGTTTGTAAAGGAAAAAAAAGTTTTGAAACTGAAAAAAAAGTTTTGAAACTAAAAAAAAAGTTTTGAAACTGAAAAAAAAAAAGATTTGAAGCAGAAAAAATAGTTCTGAAATGGAAATTTTGAGTTTTGGAAACCTATTTTTTCGGCCAAACATAAATATTTTTTTCAAAATATTTTATTTCCGTTTCAAATAATGTTGGCCCCGATTTAGCTCCATAGTGACAATGCTAGACTGAATGCTGTAAGCTGAATTTAGCCGCTAAAGATGCTAGTGCTGGTAGCTGAAGATGCTGAAAGTGATACTAAAAAACACTGAAGCTGATAGCAGCTAAAATTTGAGCTAAATTAGCCTAAAAAGCGAAAAAAAAAAAAAAAAAAAGACTTAGGTTAGCCAAAACAGCTAGCATGTAGCTGAAAAAAATTTAAACTTCAAAATAGCCTAAAAAAACGAAAAAAGCATAAATTAGCTAAAACAGCCAGGATAAAGCTGAAATATTAGCTAGCCGGACAGAATTTCCCAAAAGGCTGAATCCGGCCCCCGGGCCTTGACGTGCAGAAAAGGAAATTATTGGAATTTCTGGTTTGTTGTAGCTGCACTGCTGCGTCTTCATCTCATGTCCTATCAGGGATGTTTCAGTTACAGATGCTAATCTATTTTTACTCAAACAAGCTGTGAAATGACAGAGACAAACATTAGTTAAAGTCCCTCTCCGATGGAAATCCTGTTTTTAGAATTTTTATCATCTGTATATCATTTTTCCTCTGAAAGAGAACAAATGTAAAAAGAAATCATTCATTACATTTCCGAGTATTTCTCCTTTTAAATCAATCCAACAGTCTTGGACAGACTCTGTTTGAATGAATGATCTTCTTTCTGCTGCACATGCACTAAACCCTCATCTGGTCATTTGGATGTTAGCTTTCATTATTTTCTGCTCTGAGAAACCAATGGATTGAATGGATTGATCACAGCAACGTCAAGAAACATCAAAGAGTCTTTAGTGAACTGGAAGGAGAAAGAATCAGGATTTTGGAGGAAGTTCTGTCCATGAAGATCTGAGCTGACATCCGGATCAGAACCAGACGGCTGGACATTACCCAGACTGATGGAGGTTTTTATGGAGCAGCGGGAAGATTTATGCTAGAGAGACAAAGAGCTATCAGAATCAGACAGGGGGAATCAGGGGCGGAGCTCCAAAAGCCACGCCCCCAACATGAAAATGGGCTTTTTAGACATTTAGGTTTTGGAATGTTGGTTAAAAACTTCATAATCTTAACTAAAACACTACTGAGAATGTTTTTTTTAAACAATTTTCATAGGAGGACTTCATAAACAGTTGTTGTATTTCTGTTGTAAAATCGTGTTTCTTATCCATCCTAGAGCCTGGCCACCTTGCTAATCACCAGTCAGATTCTCAATCAGCTCATGGAGGCCTTCTTGCCTTATTGGCTCCAGAGACGACGCAACAAAAAAATGATTCGCAAAGTTCTAAAGCGAAGAGCCATCGAGGAGAAAGAGCTTCCTCTGGCAGAGCAGGTCCGACTGGAGGCTGACATGAGCACATACTTGGTAAGTCCAAGTCTCTTCCTAAAATCCAAGGATTCATTGAATCAACTGACACACGTGTGCATCTCCTTCCGTGTAGGGGACATTTGATGACTATTTGGAGCTGTTCCTCTTGTTTGGATACGTCAGCCTGTTCTCCTGCATCTACCCTCTGGCCGCTGTGCTGGTGGTGCTGAACAACATCACTGAGGTCTATTCTGACGCCTTCAAGATGTGTAAACTCTTCAAACGGCCTTTCGCCGACCCCGCTGGAAACATAGGAGTCTGGCAGGTGAGGTTAAGTTCAGAAGTTTCTACATGTTGACTTTAAATAGAAAAACAGCAGAAGCTTCAATCTGGATAAGAATGACAAAAAACCAACCAGTAGGAGGAACAAGATCTCCTCTGATTAAAGACCCACTCCAATAAAAACGGTGTTGTTAACGTGTTCTGCTGGTATTTTTCTGATGAATTAGAATAAAATTTACATTTCTGAGTATTTTTTCATTCAGATTGCTCTGGATCAGGAGCAGATGAAAAAATGCAGCTTGAAAAGAAACTTGTTACGTAGAAAATACTTTCTAAATGATAAATTTAGAAAATAAGAATAAATTCTTTGTTTTCCTCGTCTGATCTTGATTCTAGATCAGAACTACAGCAGAATAGATCTAATATTACTCATTATTTTTGAATGTTCGGTGGGGGTTGGGGCTCACGTAGAGTGTAAACAGAAACCTCAGTTGTGGGTGACGGGAAGGGGAGGGTGGGCTTGCTTTGCACCAACAGTCCCGCCCTCAGCTCAGAGGTGAATTTCTAATCAACTCTCGCTGCTCTGCAGAAACTGTCATGAAAAAGCTTTCTGTATAATAAATGGGATTGTCATAATTAAAAGACCACAGAGAACAAAAGATGATCGGAGGACTTTAAAAGCTGCTGTTTTACTTGTTTTCTGGGGCAGTACTTTCCTTTTTTCTTTCTTTTTTTAAAGCACAAATTTCAATATTTATTATTTTTCAAAAACACTGTCTGTCAGTGAACATTTCAACCAATTCTGTTAAGCCGCCGTATCATTATTTAACTGGAAATGGAAATATTTCTAGGGCTGAGTTGATGAAATCGATTTAAATTTAACAGATCAATAATTGATTTAGCATGTAAAGCTTAAGTCCGCTAGCTTGATGCTAATGTTTAATGGAATTTCCCATAACACTCTGTTGACCTAAACATACATTCTGACTAAATGAACATAAACTCACAGACATGAATTTTACAAACTCTTTTAAGGAAATGTTTTTAAAGTAACTGTTTATGGTCTAAAACACAGTTTTTGCTCACCCGTTCTTCTTCTGGAATAAAGTGTAATGCTATAGCGAGATCGCCACCTAGTGTCCAAACTGAAACGTCCTCCAGGAGAAGCAGAACAATGTTTCCAATGTTAATGATCTGAACATTTCTGTTAGAACTTCTCCTTTAGAGAATCCATGAAACACTGGATGATGTTAACAATCTCAGTATTTCACTGATACATTTACAGGATGAGAACTGGATCAGATTAATATAAATATATTCAAATCATATAGTAGATTATTAATGTATTTTTATACAAATGTGTATAAATTAATAAACTCAACACTGAATTGAAGAACAAAAAAATTAGAATTGAATCAATCCAGGCTTTAGTGAATCGAATTGAATCGTTCATGGAAATTAAAATCATTATCCAGCTCTAACAAATTCATTTTTGGTCAGATTGGAGTTTTCTCAGTCGTTACTCATGAGGTGAAAACTTCACTTGAAGCTTCTGGGGGCTGAAGTTTGGTATGACGCAGGAGGAAGACGTTTTAGTTTGAAGAACTCTGACGAAAGTTTAGAAGAAGGCCATGGACCCCGTATTACCTGAACAAGATCAAGTGCCTTCTTTAAATCCACTTCTCTACAAACTCCCATCACTCCCACCCAGGCTCAGTGTCCATCCATCATCAGGAGATGACGTTTCATGTCGGATTTCTCAGAGTCGATCACCAGCGTTTGATCACCACCTAAATACCACATCGCCTCGTGGACTTTCCTGCAGGAACTGGCCCAATGTGAACATGATCCCCTTTTAGGGCCCAGCCCATCCAAGTCCCACAGGAGGAGGCCTGGTCACCAGGAGGATTCAGGACTTTCTTTTTAGAAGTATCTATTTGGAGGAGGGTTGAGTCCAGAGAAATGCGGTTGGTGTCTGCAGTTTCTGACTGACTCTGCTCTTGTGTGTCCGTGCTCAGCTCGCCTTTGAGACCATCAGTGTGATTGCCGTGGTCACCAACTGTGCACTGATTGGACTGTCCCCACAAGTCAAAGTGTACTTCCCTGAGTCAGCCACGCAGCTCATACTGTGGACCGTGACTGCTGAGGTAGTCAAACACACACATGCTCATCTGCACAGACATCAACACACGCAGTTTAGGTAGTATCTCAGCTACATGCTAGCTGCTTTGGCTAACCTACGTGTTTTTTTCTAGTTTTTTAGGCTTATTTGTAATGTAGCTAATACTATAGCTTCAGCGTTTTCGGCTATCAATTTCAGCATCTTCAGCGGTCAATTCACACTAACATTATTGCAGGTAATGCAATACATCTAATTCATGACCATGTCAGAAAGTGAAGTCTGTAAAGTTTTAAAAGTGTAGTTTTAGATTGTTCAATAAATCTTTATCCTGTTCAGTCCACAACCTAAGGTGTGTTTTGGATTTTGGCCCCTGTGTGACTGAGATTAACACCCCTCCATCAGTGCATGAAAAGAATAGAAACCCTCAGATGGACAAGGCCTAACGACAAACGTCACAAGAAGACATTTTGGTCTCTGGAGGTTTTTGTTCAGTGAAATAGAGGAGCAGCCAACAGAAGACCTGCTGCAGTGGTGCCGACCTGACATTGATTCCTCTGATCCTGATCATGGTGTTTCTGTCTCTGCAGCATCTTCTGCTGGGGTTCAAATTCATCCTGGCCTTCCTCATCCCTGATGTCCCCAAACACATTCGGGTCAAACTGGCCCGCATAGAGTTTGAGTCTCTGGAGGCTCTAAAGAAAAAGGTGAAACCTCTCCTGATTCTCTTTAAGCTATTTTAGGCTTTTTTCAGCTGTTTAGGTTATTTTGAAGTTTAATTTTTTTTCAGCTACATACTAGCTGTTTTGGCTAACCATTTTTTTTAATGCTAATTTACTATTTAGTTCATATTCTAGCTAGCTATCAGCTGCAGCATTTTCAGCTATTAGCTTCAGTGATTTTAGCTATCAGCTTCATCAGCCAAATTCAATTTACAGCATTCACACTAGCATAATTGCAGGTATTGCTATAAATCTAGTTCATAATTATGTTGAAAAGTTACAGTTTTAAAGTTTTAAAAATGTAGTTTTAGAGTGTTCAATAGAAGTTTAACCTGTTCACGTTTATCTCATGACCATGATGCTGTCTGTGTTTCAGAAAATTCTGGAGGCCTCTAAGCCTGATGCTGAGTAAAGGGGAGGGGGGGGCTGAAAGGCGTCGGCTCTGACTGAGCTCCACCCATCCAGGAGATGTTCTCACTCTGTTTCACGAAGAGGATGGAGGGGTTTATCGACTGTTACTTTACTGCATGGCTGCTGCTGCTGGTGGGGGGATGGGGGTGGGGTTGGGGGGTAACTAAATGAAATCCATTTCTGGTTGGAGCTGAATGTAAAGTGTTGGGGGGGGTGCCCGTGTTTCACCACGATGGACGGGAACCTGCTGGGCTGATGAGTCAGCAGAAACAACCCGCCATCGAGCAGAGAGGCCTTAAACTCTGAACACTGCTGCACCTCGGAAGGTTCTCCAGACCCCACCCCTGGGGGGGGGTCATTCTACAGCATGGTATCTTAATAAAGCTGAAGTCTTCTTCTGGAGCTGGGTTTTAGATGTCCTCACCTCTGTCGCTGTCGTCGGGGTCAGAGCTGCGGGCTCTAGACTTCTACCCAAACACATTCACAGGTTTGAAGGTTGATTCTTACACAACTCTGCCGGATCCGTCCGGTTCTGTTCAAGAAGACGCTCTGGATCTGCGTGAAGCCCCAGAGTTCATGCAGTGAAAAACATTATGCTTGTTCTGGAAATTCATGCTTGGACTTTTGGTATTGATCATTTGTACAAAGTTTTGAAACTTTTCAGAACTTTACACAATTTTTTACGTTTTTTTACTTTCCACAATATTTTCTGTGCATTTTAAAATCTATGCAGTATTGGTATCAATCATATATCATGTTAAGGACATTAATGCTACTGAGATTTAAAAGACTAAATTTGAGTTTAGCTAATATATTACCACCATGCTAACATTTTTATCTAATTTGGCATCTAATGAAGTTAATTCTGTGTTAATCTAATACTTTAGCAAACATTTTAACTTTTTTGTTTTTTTACTAATATCACATCTATTGAGGATTTTTGAGCTAATTGGAAGTTAAGCAAAGACTTTAACAATGTTAGCTTTTTGGCTAATTTTGGCCTCCACTGAGGTGTTTTGGGCTAATTTGGAGTTATTGTAATATTTAAGCAAAGTGCCAGCGATTTTGACTAATAGATCATTTTACTGTGACGTCAGACAAAATGGCGACAGGGAAGTGAAAAGTAAAAAATAACTTATGGCGTTCGCATTTAGAACACTGTTTGACACAATTTTACATAAATGATAATGGGTAACTTCAAAAGAAGAATGTACAATATTTATTTTCTGAATGTCCTGCTGAGCTGTATTTATATTTCCTGTATTAGATCGTACACTAATCTAAATGCAAATTCTAATTATTCTTCAATTTTTGAGGTTTTATTGAAAATATCGACGTTTCATTTGAGCAGATATTATTGTAATGGGTTGTATTTTGGCTGATGCACAAGAGCTTATAGAAATGTATGTTTCCATTTAATACCTTCAAAGACGCACATAACTGCATTACCATACACGTTTTAATGGCTTCACAGGATACATTTACTTGTTTTACAGAATATTTTAGGGGATAATTGTAAAAACAGGAATGGTTCAATTCAGTGACAATTTTCAGAGCAGCTGTCGAGCCACGTAGTTTCAGCTTTCAAAATAAGAGCAGCCAAGTAAAAAAAAAAATCTTTGGGTGATTGTATTGTCATTCATATTTTTGGCAACAGTTTTCAATTATTTTTTATATACTTTATACAGTTCTGAAAAAAACCAAAGAGGAGTGATGTTAGAACTACGGCTGAGCTAACAGCAGCTCACTGACCGCAGTGGAACACATTGCAACAGTAAGACGTTTTTTTATTTTTGAGGTTTTAAATGCATTTTACTGTTCATTCCTCACTATAAAGAACCCCAAAGAGGCATTTTGATCCGTTAATGCATTTAAGAGTAATCCTCTAAAAACCTGGACAGTCTTCAGCAGCCCCTCCCATAACCACAAAAACGAACGGTTGGAAACGTGTTGATGTAAGCACGATGCCAACAGCTCTCTCCAGGAAGAATCGTGCGGCAAGGTCCGTCCCCAGTGTAACATAACATTCAATTTCTCCACTGGGCTAATAATTATCAGCTAATCACTTTTATTTTAGATGCAGAATATCGTTTATCTTCCAGTTGTGTCCTGTCTTCAATAGATTCCAGCTACACTTCCCCACCCCCACCCCCTTTCGGACTCATTAGGCATCTACTGAGGTTTTTTATTTATTCTTAATTTTTTTGCTAATTCTGAGTTAAACTAGTATTTTAGCAATTTTTAAAGCTATTCTTTAAATCATTTCTTCAACTTTAAGTCCTTTAGCAACAATTATACAAATAGCTTTATCATTTTTAGCAAATCCCTTCAGCGACCACATTTAACAGAAAGCATTCACACCAACATTATTGCAGGTAATACAACTTTTCTAGTTGTGTGAGTGTAGAGTGTCTTCAACAGTTTAGTTTTTTTTTAAGATTACATTTCTCTTTAACCATTTTGATGCCTTTTTCTGTTCATCCTCCAACTTCCACAGACAGACACAATATTGATTTTACTGATGTATCACTCTTTATCTTCATGATAATCTCAGAATGAAAATCAGAAAGGCAGTCGTCTGTTCTGTTAGGTCAAAATCTTTCATAAACTTTAATATTTCTACTGTTAACCCGGTCAATGTCATTCCAGCAGTGTTAATGGTTGAAAAATGAAAACCAGAGAACATGAACATTGGAGCCGAGTCTGTTATGTGACTGAAAGGAAGAAGACGTTCAGCCAATAAAAGAAGAGACTCAAGAGAGGAGACGTTTCAGTTTTATTCTCTTGACATGACCATAGATAAATATACAGACATCTACAGAATTCACACCATCTTCTGTTGTTTTGTTTTTTTTGGTCCAGAGACATTTTGGAGCGTTGGACGTCGGTCAAACAAGGAAACACCTGCATTCACACAGGTACTGCAGCGCTCCACCACTTTACAGTTTGGATTTCGTAGTTGACACACTTGAGACATTTCACCACAGTAGAGATCACCTGGAAACCCTGTAGAGTCCCAAAGGACGAAACAAGCACCATATGTACAACTATTTACACTAAACTGCTGAAACTTTGGAAAAAAGGTCATCTGCCAAACTGTTTCTCTCTGAGAACCCCAAAAACACACAAAGTGGCTCACTAACCCCCCCTGGTGTCAGTGAGGACAAACAGCGTCCATCTAGTTCCTGCTCTTCCTTTGAGGAGTGCGCCCCCTGTGGCTTTCAGCTTGAACTGTTTAGAGACAGCTGCAGGTCATCAGGTTACTCTGGAGGCATGCACCCCAACCCCCCCGCTCGCTCTTCAGTTCTGTACAGAGTAGGTTTGGTTTGAATGAAAGGTCACTGGGGTACACGTTTCTATAGAAACCAGTCTTTCACCTCGCTACTGGGAGTCTGGTGGTACATCAAAAGCAGCTCTGGTCCCTGGTGGGGAGGGGGGACTTAAATTGTTTTATTAAGTTGTGTTACGGTCATTGAACCCCTACCTGGGAGTGGGGGTTAAATCAGTTAAAATGGGACATGAGTAATAAAAACAGGGAGTTCATGATCAGAGAACAGTAAAGGTGTGGACACGCCCCTTTGCTGCAGACCCCCCCCACATGAACCGGCGTCTCCACAGCTCCTCCCCTCTGAAAGTGATGTCGTCTTCTCCTGTGTTTCTGCAGGATCTTGATCCACGTTAGTTGGTGGAAATGTTTCCTGAAGCTTTTGAGTTTCCATGTTTTGTCACAAAACAAACAATCTGTTGTTCCAGGATCGTTGCCACAGCAACGGGGTGGGTTTTCTAAGTAAAAGTTCATCAAAGTGCATTAAAAAAAAAAAACATAACGCCAACAAAAGCTCAAACACAAAGCACACTGGGAGCTGGGGGGGGCTCAGACCACCTGGCAGCAGCCGGCTCGAGCGGGGCTGCAGAGCAGGCTGTCGGGGGCGCCCCCGCCACGCCGGATCTTCACAGAGATGGTGGCGTCGCACAGAGGTAGCTGCAGTACTCCGTTTTTCAGGGCTGTTAGCTTGTTGTGAGAGTCCGAGGCGCCGCCCCCCCTCTGCAGGCCCGCGGAGCCTGCTGTTTTGTGGAAGGGGGGGCGTACGGTGGGAGAGCAAAACAGGTCGGTTTTGGGGAGCGGGATGTCGCAGACCCCCCCGGCTGGCTTCTGGATCTTCACCCTGCTGGGGTCTATGACCAACGTGACTCCGCCCCCTGGCATGCGGGAGCTGAGGCACAGGCTCATCAGCTTCAGACTCTCCACCAGGGCGGCGCCCCGCACCCCCATGCAGAAGGCCTGGGGCCCGGGGCTGTGGGGGGGCTCGGCCCGGCTGCAGTTGTTACAGCAGGTAGAGGGGTTGCTGTGCCCCCCGCTCGCCCCCCCTCCACTCCCACCTCCTCCTCCTGCTCCATTACCTTCTCCTGCACCACCTCCCCCTTGGCCAGGTGGGCCCCCCTGGTCAAAGCCGGAGAAGCCCCCTCCCTGTCCGGAGCTGCTGCCGCCTCCGTTGCCGCCTTCGCTGCCGGGGGGGCCCTCGCTGCTGTCTCTGCGGTTCCAGCTGTATCCAAAGCTGGAGTCTTTGTCCATTCGCCGGCGGTGGTTCTCGGAGTCGTCGTCGCTGGTCTCGGAGCTGGAGCAGGACGACCCCCTCCCTTGGCTTTTGCGTCGGTGGAAGCGCTTCTGTGTGGCCCCTGGGGAGGACGCGGCCCCCGAGCTCACAGTCCCGCCCATGTTCATCTTTAGTCGGCTGAGTTTGGGCGGCAGCCCCTCGTTCGTGGCAAAGTCGTCATCCGACTCCCCCTCCTCGAAGATCTGGTTGAGCACGGGGGCGCTCTTCCGGGACGTCAGGCGGTTGGTGAGCGAGGGCGGTTTGCGGCGCAGGAGGATGACTTTGGTGGGTAGAGGAGACAGATCCTGCTCTTCGTCCTCCTCCTCGTCCTCCTCCACCCTGACGGTCAGAGAGAAAGGACGTGAGCGAGCGTGCCGCTGCACCACAGCCGTCACTCTGCAAACATGCCCCCACCTGAAAAGGCAGATCCTCTGTTTGGCTGCAGTGGAGGTGGAGGGCGCGGGGGCCCTCGTGGTCTCGGGGATGCAGGCTGGAGGCGGCCCCCCCGCAGCTGCTCCCTGCAAACGACAGGCAAACATCAACGTCTACACTTATGAAAAACCTTTAGAAACTTTTCTATGGGGTCAAATCAGGATCAGCTTAAAGTGAACAAAAAACTGATTAAAACCAGAAAAATAGATGCAACAAAAATTTAGGACACTGTAAGTTTGAGGGAAAAAAAGAAAATTTGAACAAAAAACCCTGAATACTTGAAGTAAATCTTGAAAATTTGGGGGTGAAATGTGATTTTTTTTTTCGCCCTATTAGCTAATATTTTATCAGGCTATCAGCTTCATCGTTTTCAGCTATCAAAGTCAATGTTTATAACAATTAATTTCAGCATCTTCAGCAGCTAAATTCAGCTTTCAGAATTCACACTAGCATTATCACAGGTAATACAATATATCTAGTTTTAGCTAGTTTGAAGCTAAGATGTGTGCTTCTTCACATCCAGTTTGCACATGACCCGATTAGTCGACTATTATCCACTATAGGGAAAACAAAGGAGCTGGTGGACTTCCGGAGGCACTCCCACACTGCACTAATGGCGGTGAACATCCAGGGAAGGGACATTGAGAGAGTGGAGTCCTACAAGTACCTGGGTGTTCACCTAAACAATAAGCTGGACTGGTCCAACAACACCAACGCACTCTACAAAAAAGGTCAGAGCAGACTTTTCCTGCTGAGGAGACTGAGGTCTTTTGGAGTCCAGGGACCACTCCTAAAGACCTTCTATGACTCCATAGCGGCATCAGCCATCTTCTATGGAGTGGTCTGCTGGTGCAGCAGCATGTCCACAGCAGACATGAAGAAGCTGGTGAGGAAGGCCAGCTCCGTTCTGGGGCTGCCGCTTCAGTCTGTTCAGGAGGTGGGAGAAAGGAGGATGATAGCCAAGCTCATCCTTGATGAGAAACGACGCCCATCCTCTTTCCGACGCGGTGCTAGCTCTAAGCAGCTCCTTCAGCCACAGACTAATCCACTCCAGGTGTCTAAAAGAGCGGCATCGCTGGTCGTTCCTACCTGCTGCAGTGAGACTGTACAACCGGAGCTGCTCCTAGTGATCCAGTTGATGCCATCAGTCACTTTACTTTATTTTTTATTTTTATACTCAATCCAAGTCACTTTAAAAATATGTTGTGCAATTTCTGCAACATTAATCATATCCACAGTGCAATTGCTTTCTCTTCTCATTTTTCTTCTTTGTATTTTATCTCCGCACTATAACTTTGTTCTCCTTGTAAATACGTAAATTGTCTAATTTTTCTATCTGTAATGCTGCCGTAACCCTGAAATTTCCCCTCCGTGGGACGAATAAAGGACTATCTTATCTTATCTTATTAAAATAATGGTTTTTGGCAGCATTAGTTAGAAGTGCTAATCAAACCAGAAGAGCTGCACTGCAAACACGAGAGTGACAGGCCATGCCTTGTGTTGTAGTTCTGGGTTCAGACCCTTTTGCTTTGAGAGCAGCCTGAAGGCTTTTGGGTCCATAATAGGATGACAGTTGTATCATTGTCTATTTCCACCACCATCTACGTAGCAAACTGAAACCTCTACTCAGAAAGATGATGACAAAGAAAGATACGGGCACTTTACAAAAAAAAAAAATCTGGATTGACAACAAACAAGCTTCCTGAGAAGAGACTTTCACCTTTTTGATGATTTTGAATGAATCTGCTGGAATGATCGTGTTTATAGTTACAACATGTTAAAGATTTTGTGTTTAAGCGTAACCGGCGACGCCTCAGGTGTTAAAGGGTTAAATGACAGACTTTGTGTAACAACAGTTTCTCCGACTCTCCTCAGAGAAGCAGACTGCAGGATGGCTGCACTGCAGGGTAAACATCTTGTTCAAAAACACTTCATGGTGTAGGCGATGAGACAAAGACGACCAAACCTGAGCTGGGAGTCCGGCTGAGTCGGTCACAGAAGTGTCTTCCTGCAGGCCCAGTTCCATCATGCCTTTGGAGCGATGCCCGTTGAGGAGGTTCTCTGCACTGCGAGCTGGAGACTGGGGGCCTCCAGCATGAGAGATGGACGATGCTGCCAATGTGTCCTCTATGTCCTGGTGCATGTCCACCCGCGAGGGCCAAGACTGCCTGGAAGACGAGAGTCCATTGAACAAGAACCCTTATAGAATATAATATATAATTATATAAATAATGCCAACATCTTCCCAAATCAACACGTTTTCATTCCCAAGTCATCACATATTGATGATTAAGACCTCTGCATCAAAAATTTTTTGACTGGCTGTTACCATTACCACAACCTTCAAGCCGCAAACCGGTGGCCCGCCACTCTTACCGCCCGGCCAAGTTGCTGCTCGCCGCAAATTTACTTTTGAAGTTACCTCTGTATTTACAATATGAAAGACTACCTGCTTGCCAATTGGATATCATTTCAATCAGTACAACCTCTACTAGGTGACACTACCTTTATTTGGTCATTTTTCCATGTTGTATTCAAAAAATTGATTCATTTTGCTGTGGAAACCCAAAAAATGTTTAACAAACTGTTTTTACAACTCGGGCTGGGCGATATGGGATTTTTTATATCACGATATAGCTTTTTACATATTGTGCAATAACGATATTGATCACAATATAAACCAAATAACTATATTTGAACACTTTGTGGCTCAAAAATAAAATGTAAATTCATCAGCAGGTTGTTTAAATTTAAATATTTATTTCCTATCACACTAAGCATAACAGATCCAAGGGAAATTATGCAACTAGTTTTTTAATAACCAAGACTATATATTTAAATGAACTAAGCTGAAAATTAAAGCAAAAGCTTTCAAGTTTCAAAAGTTTATGAAATAGATACTAAACTGTTTCTTCAGTTCCATTAAAAAACAAAGCATTAAGTCTACAAATAAATTCTAATGTTTTCAGGGTTCACATAAATGTATTAATGTACAACAAATTATTTTTATTTAGTAGGGGTGTAATCGTGTCACGGCTTTAAGGTCACAGTTTGGATCATTTTTCGGATCAGTAACAAGTAAAAAAACAACAAGAAAAAAGAAGATAAAAGCCTAAAATTAAAGTACATAAAAGCATTAACGCACATATTTTGAACTTTGAACATAAACAAAACATGTATTTTCTGATTACATGTACATGTCTGGAGACAAGTCTGCAAAAACTGAGAGAAATGAATGCTTCATATGCTATCCCACCAAATTAAACTGCAATTTTTAAATTAAACTTTCATTATTTTTGGTATCAATAGTTGTATTGAAACTAACTGTGGCAACATTTAAATATGTCAAATAAGTATTATGAACCATAGTACATGTCCAGGTGACGCAATGCCATACCCACGTATTTTGACCCTAACGGCTTGCCATAGCTCTCCCTGTTGGCTTTTGTCAGCTGGGTCCAGGAGTTCGATGCGAGTGCGACAGCGGCCGCTTGTCTATGGAAGGTCTCCTGAACTCCGACACGGAGATGTGTACCGATGTTTTTATTCAGCTCTTCAAAATAAATCAATCTCTCTGTATCCGCGTTCTTCACGAAGAGTTCCAGAAAAGTTTTGACAGAAGCTTCTTCCACACTCAGCAACAGACCTTCTGATGAGCGACAAGCATCAAATCTGATGCTTGTTAAAACTAATACAGTGTACAGTAAATTAATTTGACCCCAAATGCATTTGGCGTGGACAGACGATTTATTGTAATAAAGCGTGCGGGGCGCGAGGTTCTCAGCGGCAGCGGGGGTTGCTGGTAGAAGTCGGCTCGTGCGCGTTTGTTTACCTTTCATGCAGACGAAGGACGCGGAGTGGAATCCAAAAAATGACCGAAATTACAGCTAATAAACACAATAATTAGATACAAACACTTACTCGCCCTGTGGAGACTAACTCTCTAACTTTTACTCGTCAAATAGGAGAAACTGTTCGCTAGCAAGTGTTTTTTGTGGACCCTTCAAAATAAAAGTCTATCGCGTTAGACTCATTCTTCTATCGAAAAAATGTTCTATCGTGATATCAATAATTATCGTTTTATCGCCCAGCCCTATTTACAACATAGAATGAAAGTTTTAGGTGCAATTTCATTAAAACAAAAAAAAAAAAAAACCAAGAATACATTTATTCAACAAACTAATCAACACATTTTTGAATTAAAATATTAAAACAAAATTCCAGACAAAATTCCCAGATTCCTTATTTGGGCCACACTAGAGTTTCTGTTGATAGAAGAACATCACAGACCTCACAGCTCCATGATGTGATCTTTCTCATGCTGTTATACAGACAGCGATCTGTCTGCCTGTGTGGCTTCAGCTTCCATCAAAAGCTCCTATCAGAGCTGCTCGTGTTACAGAACTGATCCCGTGTTTCCGTTACAAGGCGCTGGGGGCAGTAGTCGTGGGACACTGCAGCAGGGGTGTTTACCTGAAGTGAGCCTTGATGCTGCTGGGGCTGGAGGAGCGGGGCTGGACCTCCTTGTCCTGCTTCTCCCTCAGGATCCTCTCAGCCAGCAGGTAATACGTGGCTGTGATGTGGTTGTATTTGTTGGTCTCCAGAGCCCTGAAACCACAATTTACACTATTGTTGCAATATTGTTTCTGTCATCACCTCCATACACTCTGATCATTTCAGAGTCACTTTTTTGTGTTTACCCAAAATCCATTTCACTCGTAGTAACCACTCGTAAGCCCGTTGTTGTGCTGTTACCGTCTGTGTGTTGTAAGCTCGAAATGTATTTTGAGTTCGTATATTTTCCGTAACCACGTCACTCATTCTAGCGGGTAATTTGAGTCAGAAATTTTATTTTTTGTCTCATAGTGCCGCTTGATATCGGCGCTAACAAAAAAAGCCAACTTCATGCTAATAATACACACTCGCATAGTAGAACTCAGTGCTGGTCAAATGAAAACGAAAGTTTCAGTCCATCATCTCGAAAGACACGAGTTTCAGTCCACTTTTCTAATTGAAGATAGAGCAATCGACCACACACCTTCTAGATAGCTTTAAGTCCCAACTATGTAAACATTAGAAGACCGCTTTGAGCTTTTGCCGGTTGAAGGACCCAGGTCTAAACGTAGCTGTTCTCGCGCGTGCCTGTTCAAAAATCGCCGTGTTTAAAGATGAATGTAAAATCGCACTTTTTTATTAAAAATGCTTGGTGGTCCGGATAAAAGAGTCTTGTGGTCCGGACCTGGACCGCGGTCCGCTAGTTGGAGTACCCTGCTTTAAATAGTTGCTAGCTGGCGCCCGAGCTAACTCCAGCAATGTCGGAGTTTGTCACAGCTGGATATTCACGTTTTCTCACCACGGGGATCACAAAAGCTCAAAAAAAATATTCAAAAGTAAAAGGTAATGGGAGTTTTGTATTTTCCTAGCTTTAGTGAAGGCAACAGATCAGAAACAAGCTGACCAATCAGAGAGGAATTGAACAGAGAGAAAAAAAAAAAAATCCTCGTGTTTTATTGGCTGAAAGCCCTGCCCCGCCCAGCCTAACACTCGCCATGTTTAGTCCGACTCCTGAACGTTTTTTTGAGAAAAGTTGCAATGTTTTTTTAATATATAATTTTTTTGAAAAGCGCCTAAAAATGTTCATTCATTCATTTTATTGTTCACTTTGTCCCTTTCGGGGTTGCAGGGGTGTCGGAGCCTAACCCGGTTACTTTAATCCTCCATGTTCTCTTCAAAATTTTCCTCTTTATCTATTTCAAACGCATCACAGGTGAGCTGCTGATGGAGAAAGACCAAGACTTAGAGGAGATGATGTGGTTTTAATGATCTGGTCTGGTTATAGAAGGTTCTCTCAGGTGTCTATAGGTTTCTAGTGGAAGAGGTTCTATGAGGAATTATTTTCCTGAAGACTCTAAATTCTTCCTTTCTATTATCAATGAAAGTGAAATGGTTCCAGATTTCCAGAGTCTCTTTCTCCCATAATCATCATGTTGTGCAGCAGCTGTGTGCCGCACAATATGACAGACGCTCCATACCTGCACCCTCACCCTGCACACGCGTTCAGCGCATGATTAGAGTTGATGATTGCAGTTTTTAAGGAGAACATTTTGAATTGGCACTTCAAGTCATAAACGCTTCTGACCCCTGCTCTACTCTATTTATAAAGATCCCGAATCAGCGATCTTGGACATCGTGAATTTTCGTCCCTGAATTTTTGGGAGCAGATCGTGAGTATCCAAGCACTCGGATACTCGTTGCAGCCCTACTAATTTACATACGGCCTCATCGGGATTAAGGAGCTCTCCTTCTTCATTTACTTGGAAATCAAAGTACTCCCAAACTGTGAAGTTGTGTTCTTTTAGACACCAACTTGCCATCTTTCTTCCCGTCACTCGCTCGTTCGTCTGTCTCGCTTCTGAGCTGTAACGTGTCGACGTCGCATGTTGAGGATGCTCCCAGCAGATTATTTCTTACTAAGAAACTTTTTTAGAAGCAAAAAAAAAAAAATTTAAACCAAAATAAGTGCCACTGAATGGACAATCAACTTTAGGCATTAAATTTATCTTATTCAATTATTTTTTTAAACAAATTTCATGTCTTTAATAAGTCAGTAATAATGGTATTGAAAGCAATACAGTATCTATTATTAGATACCAACAGTACAATGTGTACCTAATAGCTATTATTTACTCTCTTAGTAAACAGGATTATAAAGAGCATTTTAAAATAAATGTTTCCATCTGAAGCGTTTGGAAAGGTCCTTCCTAGGTTTGCCAGATGTTTACCTTCTGCATTTCTGGATCCTGAGCTCTAAAAATCCTCTTCCATCGGCTCATGAAATGCATCCGGACCCCTTACATCACCCATCTCCCAGAATTGGTCACAAAAATGGATGTTTTTCTAACATTAGACGGTTATGGTTTGATTGACCCTCAGCTTGTGAGTGTGTGTGCAGCTGTGTCTGTGTGTGTGCTTACTCGATGATGGCCTCTCGGTCAGCGATGTCCCCCAGCACCATGCGCTGGATAATGCTGTTGTGCTCCTCCTCTGACAGGTTCTTGTGGGACACCAGAGGAGTGTTGTACTTGGTGGCAGGAGATGGATCAACTCCTTGGAGCCAAGCATGACTCTCAATCTCCTCCAGGGAGGCTCTGTGCTTGGGGTCCCTCTGAAGCATGCGGTCTATCAAGCTGAGGAAGACGAAGAAGGAAACTCAGGAACCAAACTTTACACAGATGAGACAATGAGACAGAAACTCTGGAACAGCTGAGAAAAGCTTGTGCCGCTTTTCTCCTTCAGAGTCTACTGGAATTATCGCACTAAACCCTCATCTGGTCCGGCTAGCGTGTCTAGTTCAGGTTCTGGAGAACAGAAGATGCTATCTTCACATTGACTGCAGTCAAATGAGCCGCCGTTCACATTTCTGTGGTCCAATCAGCATCACTGGATTTTTGGTGTGAGTTTGACCGCAGTTGGAAAGGATTGTAAATGAATGAAAAGAGCATTTGGATGTTAGCTTTCATTATTTCTGCTCTGAGAAACCAATGGATTGAATGGATTGATCACAGCAACGTCAAGAAACATCAAAGAGTCTTTGGTGAACTGGAAGGACAAAGAATTCAGTTTGGTCCATGAAGATCTTCACTTCCTCGTCCCAGCTGGCATCCAGATCAGAAATTTTCATAGGAGGGCTTTAAAAATAAAATAAATGTAACAAAAAGAAGGCTAATGAACATGGCTAATATGATGCAAACATTTCTGACTTGAGATGCAGCACAGAACATTTCTGCTCTGAAATCTGCTGAAACACTTTTAATCACATCCAGATCCGCCCCTCCAGATCATTTTTTTATTATTATTAATGACCTGGTGTTATCTTGTGCTTATTTCTTACTCGTATAATTGAAATGAAAAGTAAAATATTGAAAGTTATTTAAGGTTCAGGTTGATTTATTCTGGAATAATCTTCATGGCTCTTTTTATTCAAAGTGATGTGGAAAAGTTTTTGTTTTAAAGTTTTAAAAATTTAGTTTTAGAATGTTCAATAAATCTTTATCCTGTTCGGCCCGTGACCCAAGGTGTGTTTTGGATTTTGGCCTCCTTGTGCGATGGAGTTTGACACTCATGCTTCTAATGAACAAGGAATCCAAACTCCCAGCTGATCCAGTTCAAAACTCTCAGAGGACGTTTAAGAGGGGGTCCGGTGTGGGGGTCTGCGGCCTGGCAGAGGGATTAGTCTGTCTGGCGGGGTGGGGGTCTGGCAGCAGGTGTCGTTCAGCTGGGGGTTCTCTCACAGGTTGTCTGTCCATACCCAGCCTTGGGTCAGGTTGGATGACCTTCTAGAGACTACATCAGCTCAAGGTGGAGGCTGGTGGTTCCTCCCTCCTTGTTTGCCCTTCAGCCCCTCCCGATTTTAATGTCTACCTTTTCCAACATTAAGGGGCCTGATCAGTGTTCATGTTTCCCTTTGTCTCTTACTGCCACCCTCCTCCTGGGTGGGCGGGATCGGTCCCTCTCTTTGCTGTCTGATTGCCTGAAGTGTGATGCAGGCGTTTCTTGGGGAGTCCTGGTTCATATCTGGGGTCGGTGAGGGGACGTTCAGGAATCCAACCTGGTGGGTCTCTCATCTGGGGTTAGGGCAGGGGTCTGCAACCTTCAAAGCTGACAGAGCCATTTGGTCTAGTTTCTTACAGACCAGAACCCGAGAGCCACAAAATCTCACTTTATCGTTAAAGAAGATGCACAATATCTATGCTTTTTTGGCAAGTGAGTATTCATTTATACATTTAGTTTTAAATATTACAATAATTGAATAACAAAAGTGTCATATATGGATATATTTTAGGCCAGTAATCGATAACAAAAAATTAACCAATTAATCGCAAATCTGGAAAAAATTATTGTAATTAATCACCTTTTTTTTGTTTGAGTATCTAACAGCCACTTATTATCTGCTAATAATCATAACATGAAATAACACGCAAAATTGTAAAATTAGAAAACTTAGGGTCTAAAACTCTGTTTTGTCTATATTTGAATTCTCTGGTTGGAAGACTACCTGCATGCTTATTTGGTATCATTCAGCACAACCTCTCCTGTGTGAAACTACCTTTATTATGTCATTTCCCATGTTGTATTCACACAGTAGATATAAAATCATGCAAAAACTGAAAATTCCATCTGAAAAATGACAGTAGGGAAAGCCACTCCTTCTGATGCAGTCTGATGATACTAATCAATCAAGCCTTAAGCAAAGATAATAATCTGATAACTTCATTTCCCACAACCCATTGCAGAGAAATGGCTTCTCCTGAAAATGAGAATCTGGGCAAAAGAAAGTAGAACAGCGATGGCTGGATTGACTTACTCCCTGCAAACACCGGAGACGTGGGCTGGGACGGTGTATTTACAGTCCATGATCATGGTGAGGGTCTCGCTGTCATTGGCCTCCTGGAAGGGGGGCTGGCCACACACCAGCATGAACAGGATCACACCCAGACTCCAGATGTCTGAAGAGCAAGCACAGACATCAGACATGAGCTCCACACGTCTCTAACATGGACCACAAACGTGCATTTCTAGAAGAAAGTGAGGAACTATGAACAGACAGGTTTGGATGCAGAGCTTCTCTTCATCAGAGCAGAAACATTTTGTCCTTAATAAACCATCTATACAACACTGCCAGATAAAAGTCTCTGATTGGTCAAAGTTCCCATGGTTTAAAGACCCACTCATTTTTTAATTCTAATGGAGGACACGTACAAAGAAAATTAAGATTAAAACAGCATTTGAGTATTATTTAAATTGTGATGGATCAGAAGCAGATAAAAACCCGCTGTTTAGAAAAGCTCTCAGTTGTGACATAGCGAGGCCAAAGTCTCCGTGCTCCACTCCATTCTGATACATCCACAGGCTGACAAATAGATCCATGAACGTCTTAGTTTTCCTCGTCTGAGCTGGAATCTGGATCAGAACTGAAAAGTGTGATAACTCTGACATTGATCACCATCTTTGGTTAGCTTAGGGTTGTGAGGGCTGTAAGCTAGTGGGAGAGAGTGTAAACTTAGGAAAGATGGGATAGCAGCAGAGCAATATTTCCACACCAACAGACCCATCCACAACTCGGAGGTGAGTTTCCGAGGAACTCCTGCTGCTCTGCAGAAACTATGTCCTCAAAACAAAACAGATTTTTTTAATTTTGTCTAAAAACGGGAAAATCATAATTAAAAGACCACAGAGAATAAATATTTGAAAATAGATAAAAAGGTGGAAAGTGGGACTTTAATATTCAACACATGTTCAGTAACCACTCGTTTTGTATGTGGAGCCCAAAAACTAACCTAAAGGGGGAATACTATGAAAAAACAACTTTAAGCTTCTAAGTGTATCATAATGTTCAATCCGCTATAAAGAACCCCAAAGCGATATTTTGATCTGTTCATGCATTTAAGAGTTAGCTTCTAAAAACCTGAGCTATCTGGAGCAGCCACTCCCATACCCACGAAAACGAGGAGGTCCTCAGGGGCTGATGTCACAGAGTGAGACCGCCCCTTTCAGGAAGAGTCGGCTCTGCCCCCAGACTAACACCAACACCCAATTTCTCCACAGAGCTAGCACTGATCAGCAAAACAAACTTTCATTTTAGATGCAGAATACCGTATGTCTTCCAGTTGTGTCCCGTCTTCAATCTACTCCAGCTCAAACAGCTGTTTACTTGGTGTTCTTTAAGATGATGGGGGGGGGTCGGTCAGTCAGTTGCACAGACGTCAAATGTATTTGTGTTGTGAACCAGTGTAGCGCTGCCCAGGGCAACCAAGGGCAGATTTATGGTATGTGCATCCATCTTTGAAGAAGTTTGGAATATTTTCAAGGGAAAAATGCAGACACGCTGCCAAAGACCCTAGGATGATATCGTGAAAAGGGCAGCACCCACACACAGCAGCAGGGGGAGCTTCAAGAATCAAGTCGTTTTACATCCAGGTAGGAAAAAACGTACAAAAAATAACAAATATTTCATAAATAATTTGTTTTTAAGTATTCCAAATGTATATTATATATGATCATATATATGAGAACAGTTTACTCTGAAAAGCTTAAGAAACTCATGGTATGGCCCCTTTAACAACTTGAGTAGCGATGTGCGAGAGTTTTGAACGCGGGAGCCTGAGACATGAATATGAGTGCATCTATATGGTCTTTTATTGGAAGTGGTTGCATGAACGCGCATTGCTGATCCCGGTGTGAATTCTTGAGAATTTAGCCATGTGATATTAATAAAGTATAATTCAAATGCACGCTCTAATAAAATCTAAATGGTTGGTTTCTCCAGGAGAAGCTGAACCACTGATCTGAAACTAAGAAATATGATGTGGCCACGTAATTTACAGTCAAAGCCAAGGCTAGATCATTTTATTTTATTGTTTATATTGGTCTGATGTTATCTTGCGCTCATTTCTAACTTGTATAATTTTGACAGAATACGATTTTATGGAGAGTAAAACATTGAAAGTTATTTGAGGTTTAAGCCGATTTATTGTGGAAAGCTCAGGTGACTTGTATTCAACAAAGTGTTCTGTAGACTTAATAAGGGTGACGCCCCACATAGCCATTTTATGCAAGCATAAGGGCGTTTCTATGCCTATATTTAACACAATGGGATTCAGGGCTGCCACGATTAGTCGACTGATCGACTGTAAAATATTCAATGACGAATTTAATAGTCAATCAGTTGTAACTTCATATTATATGAAGTCGGAGTGTAGTAAAGTTGAAAGTTACAACGGCATCATGTTAGCTTTTCAGACTATTTTGTCATTTATTAAGGTTTTTTTAGGCTATTTTGGAGTTAAGCTAATATTTCGGATACATGATAGCTATTTTGGCTAACTTACAGTATTTTCACGACCATAGGGCGCACCTAAAAGTAAATGTTGAAATAAAAAAATTCCATTGTTCAAATTAGTTCTAATTAATTTTACATTTCATGTCAGATGATTTGTTATTATTGAGGCAACCTGTGAACTTTCAGTCAGTTAATTTTATATAATCATTGTTTTTTAAAGCGCCTGTGTCCGTATTTATTTCCCCCTCCTTTTATTAACATTTCCTGCACTTTTCTTTTAGTGCTGTGTTTGGACCGGTTACTGCTGCTTTCGGTCTCTCAAACCATGTTATGTTAGATTAAAAGCAGGGTTCTGTCTGCATATGGATCGGTACTTTAGCTCGGATCTTTTTGCTCGCGGCCGCTCTGCCTCGCGCACGCTTTTACCTGTCAGTGGAGCAGGTGGAGGAGCGCACGAGGAAACTTTCACTTCCTCAATGCGGAAAACAGGGGAGAAAGTGCACTCCGTGTTCGCGCGTGTAGCCCACCCGCAGACCCTCTCGTCTTCTGTGACTGGGATGAAGGCTGTCCCACATTAACCCGAGACAAGGAACATTAGGGACGTGTTTTTTTTTTTTAAATAATAAAATAAATCAAACATCACAGATCAGGAGAGTTAAGCAGGTTGCCCGCGCTGCCCGCTCCCTGCAGCACCTCTCTCTCCCCCAACGTGTGAAGCGAGCAAACCCCGCTTAAGGGAGGCGGTCTGCAGACAGAGCCGCCGCCGCACCAACAGGACAAAAAGTCGGAATGGATTCGTATTGTACTTCTTTAATTCCGATCAGGTCACTGAAAACAGCCCGTGCCGAAGGTTGAGTTCCTGATTGGCTGATGTGATGCAGCACCTGTGGAACTCTGATCTGCTGTGAAATGAAGTCAGACTTTCAAGCTCTACGCAGCACGCGCTCTCGTGCTCCCTAAACAGAGTTTTTATATGAGCCTGATTTATTTTAGCTGCCTATTAGCTTCAGCGTTTTCAGCTATTAGCTTTAGTGATTTCAGCTATCAATTTCAGCATCTGCAGCTATCAGCACTAGCATCTTTAGCTGCCAAATTCAGCTGACAGCATTCACACTAGCATCATCACAGGCAATGCTATATGTCTAGTTTTTAGTTAGTTTAAAGCTAATGATGGTTAATATGTGTGCTTTACATCCAGTCTGCCCATAACCAGATTAAAAAATAATTGGTGATTAGTCGACTATTAAAATAATTGTTTGTGGCACCACTACTAAGATAGCACTTTGAAAAGGGAAAGAACAGAGTTTTGTACGCACAGTTTGTACAAAGAAAACTCTGCTTTTTACACCAATCTTGGGAAAACTTCAGACTATGATAGTACAGACAATACATGCTTTTTCTGACTGTAATTATCACATTTCTCAGAGTCAGTGAATGCACCGGGACTGAAGTTACCACTCTCATTCATTTTGATTGAACCTTTGTGTTTGCAAAGCTAGTTTTGAATATTTTACTTTTTTTTTGGCGCACCAATATTTTTTTCAAAATGTTTTATTTGGGTTTCAAATATTTACGGCCCAAAATAGCTCAGTACAAGGGAACACCCCCAAAAGAATTGAGGAAAACAGTTGTTTCTTTGGTAAAAACTGTCCCTACTGAAAACCCAGAGATCATTCAGTCAAAAGATGATCACCATCTTCATTAGGACAAAAGAAACGTCATTTCAAAACGTGTGCTCTGCCTTCACACCTCCCATCAGGACACTTACCTACAGCCGGAGCGTCGTACTCATCCCCCAGCAGTATTTCTGGAGCAGAGTATGCCAGAGATCCACAACTGGTGGTCAGCTTTTTCCCCGGCTGGAACTTGTTGCTGAATCCAAAGTCTGTGAGTTTTACCAGTCCTTGCTTCTCAAAGAACACCACGTTCTCAGGCTTCAGGTCCCTGTGCACCACGTGAAGGCGGTGGCAGTAAGAGATGGCATGGACGATCTGAGCAAAGTATTTTTTAGCCAACTCCTCGTTCAGGCCTTCCTCGTGTTTCATGATGTAGTCGAACATGTCCCCTCCATCGCCCAGCTCCAGGATGAGGTACAGCTTTGTCTGAGTGTCTATCACTTCATACAGGCGGACTATATTGGGATGCTGCACCAACTTCATGCAGCGGACTTCCTGGAAAAGATGGCCGGTGGCCACCGTGTCCAGCTTGGTTTTGTCGATCACCTTCACAGCCACCTTCTCCCCCGTGAACACGTGGCGTGCCAGCTTGACCACAGCAAAGTGGCCACGGCCTAGAGTCTTGTCCAGGTCATACAAGCCGGCAATCTTTCCGTCGTAACCCCGTTTGAAGCCCGCCATCGCCGGGGAGGGAGATGGGCAGAGGGGGGTCCCTGCTGCAGGCAGCGGCAGACTGACTGAGTGGTGGGGGTCCAGCTTACATCAGTTCATCTGAGGCCGAGGGAGAAAGCCGACGGCTCCAGCTTCCTGAACACAGAATGACAGCAATGTTAGGAAAAGCTGCACACACGGTCTGAAAAAGGCTCTAGGTCACATGTGTTAAAGTCAAGGCCCAGGGCCGGATCTGGCCCTCCAGATCATTTTATTTTATAATTAATGCTCCAATGTTATCTTGCGCTATCTTTCTAACTTGTATAATTTCAAATAAATAGATTTTTATGGAGAGTAAAATATTGAAAGTTATTTAAGATTTAACCCTTCCGCTCTCCTGGGCTTGTTTATGTTAAAAGTGGGGTCATCTGGACCCCACAAGACAGTGCACTGAACTTTTTTTATTTGATTTTTGAGTTTCACTAATGTCCATGGCCGACATAAAATCCTGTCCACCTTTTGTCATGGATGGATCGCATATCACATATCATTTGGAGTCATTTGGACACCAAAGATAGCAGAAGGGTTAAGTTGATTTATTCTGGAATAATATTCCTGCCTTATTATCATTCAAAATCATGTTAAAATGTTACAGTTTTAAAGAATTTTAATCTGGCATTCTGCAAGCTTTTTGGACTGTTTTGGCATTCACTAAGATTGTTTTAGGCTATTTTGGGGTTTAGTTAATATTTCAGCTACATGCTAGCTGTTTCCACTAAACTAGGTTTTATAAGGGTAATTTGGCATTTAGCTAATATTTTAGCTAACTGTCAGCTTCAGTATTTTCAGCTATTAGTTTCAATGATCTCAGCTATCCGCTTTAGGTTTTTTAACTACGAATTTCAGCATCTTCAGCAGAAAAATTCAGCTTACAACATTCACACTAGCATTGTTGCAGCTAATGCTATATATCTAGTTCATAATTATGTTATAAGTTTAGGCTTTAAAGGTTTAAAAATGTAGTTTTAGTGGGTTCAATAAATGTTTATCCTGTTCGGCCCACAAAAATGTGTTCTGGATTTTGGCCTCTTGTAGGATTGAGTTTGACACCCATCTCCTACATCATGAGAAAATGTCACAATTTTTTTTTTTTTTTTAACAGTTTACATTAGGTCTTTATCTCGAATCTCTTCATTTCCCAGACTTCCATTCACGTATCAGTCACATCTGGATGACAGACATTCTGTGCGTGGGTGCGTGCGTGCTTCCTATACCGTGGAAACGAGACGATCCAGGTGAGGGTGTCATCCAGCCGGAAAGATGCAGCCCTTTGCGGCTCCGAGCGCGGAAGGAGGCGGCAGCAGCGGGCTAAGACATCCTGATGTCCGCCTCCCGCTCACTCACACCCGCAGCTGAAAATGTAAAGACACCGTGACGAGGACGAGAGGAAGATCTGAGCGGAGAACCACCACACGCAGGTGTAGAGCCGCTGCCATAGTCACAATGGACGCTGCTGGGTTAGCATAGCTAGCTTGTTGCCTGAATTCGCATTATTAGCTTTCTGGGAGTAAACCTGTGTACCGCAGGTTAACCACAAGTACATCTATGTTTCATAAGATCGTCTTTTACCTTCAAACTCACTTCCGCGGCTCGACAGATGCTCCCTAAATACCCAGCAACCCCGGTTAGCATGTAGCATCGAGCGAGCTAAAGTTGCTGCGGCTCACCTCACAGGCTCGTCTTCAGCAAGCATGAGGTCCCGGTTCCGGTTCGCTCTGGGTCCAGGTCACTCGAGTTAGTTTATTTTCGTAAATAAATTAAAGATGATAGGTAGTACGGTGTCTCGGCGGAGATTGTTGTACCCCAGCAGTTCCTGTGCCCGGGGACTGAACGTGAAAGGAGGCGTTGCATGGTTGGCAGAGGATGAATCCTCCCCGCGCGGCTGCTGCCTGTCAATGCTGCCTTCAAATGCCGCAGGAAACGGCCGCTTCCCCACGTTCACCGAGCGAGTACAACGTTTGCTCGATAATTAAAGCGAGCGGAGCCAACATTAAACAACGACATGCTAACTCAGAAACCCAGGCGTGTATCATAAATGTAATATATGTTCAATAATAGGCGTCAGACCAGATAATTAACCGAGAACGGCTGAGGTATGATTCGATTTTATTAACGTGACGGCATCATCATTAACATTATTATGCCTCGAATAATGTTAAAAAATGTTAAAAAAAAATTAATTCAGTGGGACAAAGGATGATGAAAAAAACACATTTATGTTTAAACATTTCAAATGTACATTTATTTGTCTTTTATTTGCCACTTTTTTTGGGACCCCCGAAAATAAACAAGAAAAGTTGCATTACCTGCAGTAATGCTAGTGTGAATGATTATTGTGGTCGCTGAATATACTAAAGATTTTTGCTTAAGATGCTGAAGAAATTTACTTAAATTGCTGAAGGGATTTGCTGAAAATGCTAATGCTATTTACATAATGCTAAAGTTGCTAAAGGACTTAAAGTTGAATAAATTACAGAAAGTGCACAAGAATATCTAAAAAAAAAAAAAAAAAAATGAAGAAAAAAAAAAAAAAAAAAATCACCCACTTTGAGCACTTTTTGCTCAAATAAAACTGGGATCTTGAATATCTTTTTGCATGCATGCAAAAAAGGAGGAAATAAAGAACGGTCAACCTTATTTTGATTCCTTTAGTAAGCACTTTGTGCAAAAAAGGAGGAAATAAAGAATACGGTCAAATGCCTTATTTTGATTCTGTATTTATTAAGGTAACACATTAGTAAGAGCAAAAAGTAACTTTGTGTGTTCAAGTGTCTTTGAAGCCTTTAACAGCAAGGCCTCTCTGAACATTTTTTATTGAAAAACAAGCTAAAGCTAAAACAAAATTTCTTCCAAGGAAAACAGCAAGTGTGATCCTAATGATAGACGCGAAGCTGGTCTTTTGACTTAATCCGTTTGCTGTTATCGCTCCATCTAGGCTAGCTGAAAAAGGCAGCTAAAAGCATTGGAAGTGACTAGGAAGCCTTTAACACAAAAAAGCAGAGGGTTGTCTCACTTGGGGGTTGTTTCATCCTTAGCTGCAGGCAAAGAAAGTTCAAACAGCGCCACCTGGAGGCCGAAAGTATATTGTATTAGGAACATCATGGATCAGAGGTATTGAACTCAATCGCACAGGGGGCCAAAATCTAAAACACACCTTGTTGCGGGCTGAACAGGATAAACATTTACTGAACACACTCAACAAAATTTTTTAAAACATAAATTTGTAATGCGGACTGAACCTTTGGATGCTGCCGGCACCGGTACCGTAATCCTTGCCTTCCGCGTCAGGAACCAGAGGTGATCCACGTCTGGTACTGGATTAAGGTTAGGATTAGGATACCAGTGTGGTCCACGATGTCCCAGTACCGGACCAGTACTAGTTTGCAGAGTGGAGGTTGAGGAGCTTTAATTTAATTGAATGTTAAAAAAAAAAAAAAACGAGTTGGGGAAACCCAAAATGTCAAATTTGGACACTGAAGAGTCCTTAATCAAATTTCAATATGTGACAACTTGGGAATGAGAATGTGTAGCAATATGTTACCATCGCGAGATAACTCCGGGCTAATAACAAAAATATAAAATGATCTGGAGGGCCGGATATAATCACCCAGAGGGCCGGATCTGGCCGCCGGGCCTAAACTTTGACCCAATGCGCCATAGAGAATCACTGGCAAACAGGTAAGGGGTTTTAACTAAGCACTCTGCGGCTTACTCTGGATGGATGGATGGATGGATGGATGGATGGATAGATGGATGGATGGATGGATGAATGGATGGATGGATGGATGGATGGAAGTATGGACGGACAAATGGACGGGTGGATGATGGATGGATGATGTATGAGTCCAAGGGGGGCCAATTATAAATATTAAATATGTCAATTTCAGAAACATAGTTAATGAAAAAGAAAGAAGTAAGAATAGTTCTTCATTATTCAATCAAGGTAAAATAAAAAAGACTTACTTTACGGTAAAACAAATGATATTTTATTGCAGAGTAAGACAGGAAAAAAGATAAAAAGTAGTCTAAAAGCTCAACAAAGCAAATCAGTGCAAATATCATTAATCTATTATCAATAAATAAAACTAATTTTCTTGTTTTCCCGAGATTGCATACATGTCCAACATTTGAAGGTCACCATTTATTTTAAAATAAGCAAATACCATCTATGAACAGTTTTTAGGTCCAGCAAAAAACATTAAGAGAATATCCAGGCAAACAAAAGACATGAACAATTCTTCAACTAGACTGCAAGTTTAGCTGTTGCTAAAACAATGACTTATGACTTATTTTATGTTTGGAGAGTTAAAAGAGCCACATGTGGAAAGTTTTACGGAGCTGTGGGTGTCGAGCAGCATGCAGTGTTGACAAACCAATGAGCAGTAGAATTAGACAGATTATAAGGGAGCAGGGGCGTCTGCATACACACAAATATTAAAATGATCAACTGGTTCCATGTCCAGCTGCTTGTCAGGAGAGGAGGAGTTGGTCTCTGTATGGCTTCATATGGTCATGGAGGTGTGGCTCGGGCTCTAACTGGTTGTGTTCAGCCAATGATGTTAACCTATCACCTCTCTCAAGGTCATCCTGATGCACTGTAGAATAAAACCTAGACTAAACACGTCCTTCAAAAGTCTTAAGAAGGGACTTGTTTTCCTCAGAGTTTGCCTCCTCAGATGAATCACCTACAAACAATAAATGTATGTAAAAGCTATTAATATCCGCACCAAAAGCAATATGTATAAAGCTAAAAAAAAAAAAAAAAGGGTCCTAACAAAACTAAGAATATGTGTTTCAGGATGCTAATGCTGTTAGCATCAATCTCAGACAAAACTGCTACCAGAAATCATCTTTTCTGTTGGCCTACAAACTGACCCCGGCCCCACATCAGTGAAGAAAGAGTTATGTGGCCTCACAAGAAAAAGTTTGGGGACCCCTGGCTTAAACAAACATTGTTGAGGACAAAAACTTGTTGTTTTCTTTTCTTATTCTTTGTTTTTAAATTAATCAGAATTTCATCAGCAGCTTCAGATCAGTCAGAAAATTGCTTGCTATAACTATTCCACTCTTGAACAATACTGTTTCCTTGTCAGGATCCATTTTGCTGGGGCTTGCCAGCTTGGTCTGTGGTTGTTCCCGCAATGCTTGCCCTCACTGAGGCCACTGGGGTCCAGAATTGCAGTTCCACGGCTGTGGAGTGTTTAGAATTCAGTTGATAAAGTTTTTCCTGATTCATCTAGTTGTCCACTAGATGGCAGCACTCTGCCAACATTCTTCCAGAAGCCCTGCTCACAACTTAGAGGTGAATTTCTAATGAGCTGCTGCTGCTCTGCAGAAACTAAGTGCTAGAGAGAAAACAATATAGATTGTGGCAAAAAAAAAAAAAGTCAAAATCATCATTAAAAGACCACTGTGAAGGCTTTGAAAAAGAGAGCCAAGAGGTGATCGGAGTGGGCTTTAGACCAACATCAGCCTGTAAGATAGTTTAATCTTTATTAGATTGCTGTCAATTCATTAAAATATTATCTCATCAACGTGTCATTTTATTGTTCAATTTGTTTCTTATGTTGTTTATGAAAAGGGTTTTAAGATTTGCTTAAAACTTTGAGTAAATGCTCAAATGATTTTTTGTGTTAAATAATCCAAATGACATTAAGTTGTTATCCATTTTAACCTATGTCATCCTTTATCTTTTTTTTACTTTAGTGTTCAATCATACAGAATATAAATGGTTAATATTATACATTGTTAATGAGGAACTAAAGTTTTTGTAGTGTTTTTGCTCCAAAGTCATTTGTCTTGGTTGAACATATTGTGGCAGGAGGAGTGCTACTAAGTGGTGGTGTCCAAATTCCTCCCTGATCACTATATAGTGTGTTCACCATTTTCTAGAGCTGTCCAAATCTTCTAATTCCAAAATACTAATTTCCCAGAAGTCTGCGAAAAACTAGCGTGCATCAATGCTCACTAGATTAGCGAATATCGACTACAAGGCATTGTGGTCGAGCAATTTTGAACAAAAAACATATTTAAATTTAATACTTGAATAAATAATCCACATTTTGACCATCAGAACACAGTGGAGTTAATAAATAAACGTTGGGAAATATTAGTATTTTTTCAATTTTCACTTCGTGAAATCGGTGACGCCATATCCAGTGTTTAAAAAAAATAAAGAAAAGTATTGACACACAATCAGTGAAATGACTACACCTGCATGCCATCAGCTCACCTGCAGGGGGCGCATAGAAGTAGCTTGCCTCTGGCAGAGAGTGAGTTTAGTGTCTGCTTGCTCCTAGGCTGGGCTGGCTGAATGCAGTAGTGGTTTGAAGAATATTCCGGCTGCAAGTGCTACTCAGCGCAGCGCTTATGTCTGAGGATAGCATCAGATGATCCAAAAGACATTGAAGAAACTGCCCTAATTGCAGCATCAGACACTGTATGTGTTTTACTTTAGCATCCACCTTAAATTTGGCACAGAATCCTTACCAGAATGGTCTTTGCTTTGTCGTATGCCGTCACATGTAGTTTAAACGCTAAATTAAATGAGTGTTTCTTCAATGACCTTCATAAACACCTGAAGGCTACTTTTGCTGTCCGACGCCAGGGCCAACCACGAGGCTGGGGTGTCTGTCTGGGTGGCATCGATGGAAGTCGCTGATCAGGAAGGGATTGAGGATGTCTTCAGTGGTGACCCAGGACCTGTGGACGGCATGTCAGAGTGGAACATGGGCCGCCTCCTTTGTCTCCTGACAACAGCAAAACCAGTCATCCACCACAGGTAGCTCTATGAGTTTACCCGACCAGGGGAAGAATGGTGGTTGAATGCCTAACACACATGCAGAGTGAGAGCCCTGTAGACGCTATCTTCAAGGAGTTCTGGGCATATTTTTGACCAGACCAGGAACTGGTTCTAATCCTCCTGGTGACAGGCGCAGTAGAAGACAGGACAGCTCGTCAGCCCTCCTGTTCTAGGAACCTGGCTGATACAAAATCTGGAACAGGCAGACCTGATGTACTCCATGTTCTTTTTGTCTGTCAGAACCAGGAATGGCTTCCCCCTCCAGCCAGTGCCTCCACTCTGAGAATGCCTCCTTCATGGAAAGCAGCTCACAGTCACCCAAGTCGTAGCTCCTTTCTGTGCCGTACAGCTTCCAGGAACGTACACGGGAACATTTTGTGCAGCATCCGTGTGAATGTGGCATAAGAATGAAAGGGCAGCGCTCTTCCTGACCAGAGCGCAGCCACCCACTGCCACGCTTTTCCAGTCAATAGCGAGCACATTAAAGTCACTTTAACCTCTTCTGTCGGGTAGAGGTGTGGTTGCTGACGTGATAACAAGTCACATCGCATGAAATAGCCAGTGCATTAAATTTCACCGGAAGCGCCAACCTCAGCTCAGATGTGAGAGCTGGGGATGGGCCAGATGCACCATCTGGCGGATTAACTTGCAGGTGCGCCATGATGGTTTCAGTTAGGACAGTCAGACGCTGGAGCTGGTGACTTTGCTCCTGTAGCATTGCAACGTATCAAGCCATACCCACAAAAACGAGTGGGTGGAATTGTGCTGACGTCAGAACGATGCAAACCGCCCCCTCCAGGAAAAATGTTTGCTGCAAGCTCCGCCCCCACTTTCTCTGTGCAGCTGTGGTGCCGAGGTAGTTATCCACTGCCAGAATCTGTATCCTGGCAGAGGATAACTACTTCTGCACCACACCTGTACAAGGAACCGCTCTCGGACCCATCTTTTGAAGTGGTCTCGGTTAGTTTCTTATCAGACTGAACTTCGGTTTGCTATGAGATTCCTCAGTCTGAATACGAAACAATCAGAGAGTGGAACAACTGCAATAATGGCACCACCGTACCCGACAGTCACGTGATGTAAACACGGTAGAAAGTAGCCGATCGGTAAGCCGCGAGTACATTTAGAGCATTAGATTGTCATATTGGACTAAAGGAAATAATTGGTCCAACTGTTTACCTGTTATAACGTTTATTTTAACTCCACCGAAAAGCGTATAACTCTCTTTTCTGTCTCTCGACACTCGCGTGGGGTGCTGCTGTGACGTCATTGTCAATAGAATTCTTTTAAAAACAAACACCACAACGATGAGACACGGAGACTCATCAAAATGTGGTTGGATGAATTTGAGCTCAATAAAACAATTTTTAATGTGATCCACATGGATTCTACGAACAATCTACATGTCACAAACACTTATTAGCATGTGTACCTGTAGCCGTAGCGTCCACAGTAACCGTCATGCAGGATTCCTCTGCGGTAACAAAGTTGCAGTAAACAGTGTTGAACCTGGCTATCATGCAGACTATCAGAATCCATCTGCAAAATAAAAAGTTTGAATAAGGGAAAAATCCTGACAAGCATTTGCAGATGCAGCGCATCTATCTTTTTCTCCTGTTTTGAAGCACCCCTGTTTGTTTACAAAGTTTGATTAAGATGAGGAGGCTTTGGGAGGCAGGCTCAAGGATGACGTGAAATGGATGGCTAAAAATGACTAACATTTCATTAAAAAATGTGTTTCTTAGTGTTCCGAAGGTAATATATGATCATATATATGGATATAGTTTACTCTGAAAGGCTGGAGAAAATCAGAGTATGGCCCCTTTAAAGTCAAAATTCAGAGATTAAAGTCAGAATTCTGAGTTTAAGGTCAGAATTTGCCATGGCCTTATTTTTTTCCTCTACGTGGCCCTAATCCTCTTCCATAGCTCATAACCTAGAACTAGAATAAAAAAATGTGGACCATGAAGAAGGAGTCAGGCAGAAACCCATCTCAGTCCGTGCCTCGGCTCCTCTCCGGTTGCTACAACCAGGTGTGGCTCTAGGTTGGTACCCTGATAATAATTAGTGGGTAAGTAGATTTTGAAATAAAAATGTTTTCACTTGAATCGCCCTTAGTCTGGCCTGTCCTCCAGCAACAGTTTAGATGGAACACCACCCGGCTAACAGTTGCTGGGATCAATCGGGCACGCAAACCCCTCCACCACGATAAGGTGGCGATTCAGAGAGGGGATTATCAGTCACTAGCCAATTACTAATATTTACTGTGGGAAAACTGAAGTACTGTCAGGATTTAATTTGGTTAGCTAATGAAAAATTTAGGTGACTGATTTGCTGTTGTTCTTGTTTTTAATAATTTTGGTTCATCGTTATTATTATAAAATCATTAAATTCAAAATTTTAAATGCATGTTTTTTCAATGCATGTTTTAACTTTTAAGTAAATATTTTTATTGTTTAGCGTTAGTTTTAATATTTACCCTTCTGTTGTACAAAATTAATATTCACAATTTGTACAAAATTAATTTCTTTAAAATGTTCAAGTTGCAAATACATGACCATGACTACAAATATAATTAAAAGCTTTGAACTCAACGCAATTTAATCTACATGGCCCAATATCACAAAGAAATGCCCTTATTAGGTTTCATACTGGTAATTGTACAGAAGCAGAGGTCATAAAATATAAACAACAGCTGATTGCTAAACTAAAAATAAACAGACTAAATAAAACTGGTTATCCCTGCCAGTCAACAGTTTTAAACAAAGGTATGAGTTCATAAAAGGTACCAAGTGGTTTATACATTTTATATTGTAATTATAATCCTGTAATTAGTCTTTTTTTTTACCCAGAATCCCTACTCTTTTTTTTATTTTTTACCAGAGAATAACTACTTACTTTCAAATACATACTTTTTTTCCAGATAAATGTTTGCCTACTAAAAATCTAATTTGGCGGGTAAACTTTGGATGTTACCAGCCACCCTGGCTACTAAACAAAAGTTTTAGTTTTAATCTTCACTCTTCTGTTGTACAAAAAAAAACGTTCAAAATTTGTACAGTTATTTTTTTTTTAAATGTACAAGTTGCAGACAAATGACCATAACTAGTGTTTTTACATTTCTGCATTGTTATAAAACCTGACATAAGGCTGCTCCTACATTGTCATAAGTGTTTTGTTTTTACCAGAAAATAACTGGTAACTGCTTTTTTTTTTTTTTTTCCTACCAGAAATCTAATTAGGCTGGTAAACTTTTTATGTTACCAGCCACCCTGGCTACTAAACAAAAAAGTTAATTTAGTGCCCTGGCTACAAGCATAATAGTTTTCTGAAACTGACGTAAATTGCGTAATTGTACGCCAGTTTCAGAAAAACTATTTTCTCTGGACTAACCCCAACTCTACAGTTAAATCCTACCTGTCTAAATCCTACCTGTCTAAATCCTAAATGTCTAAATCCTAAATGTCTAAAATTTAGACATTTAGGATTTAGACAAGTAGGATTTAGACTCTAAATTGTACCTGTCTAAATCCTAAATGACTAAATCCTACCTGTCTAAATCCTACCTGTCTAAATCCTAAATGTCTAAACCTAAATGTCTAAAATTTGGACATTTAGGATTTAGACTAGTAGGATTTAGACTCTAAATTGTACCTGTCTAAATCCTAAATGTCTAAATCCTACCTGTCTAAATCCTAAATGTCTAAAATTTAGACATTTAGGATTTAGACAAGTAGGATTTAGACTCTAAATTGTACCTGTCTAAATCCTAAATGTCTAAATCCTACCTGTCTAAATCCTAAATGTCTAAATTGTACCTGTCTAAATTGTACCTGTCTAAATCCTAAATGTCTAAATCCTAAATGTCTAAATCCTACCTGTCTAAATCCTAAATGTCTAAATTGTACCTGTCTAAATCCTAAATGTCTAAATCCTAAATGTCTAAATCCTACATGATAATTTTTCCTAAATATCAAACTTTTTCCTTTACTAATACTTAATTTGGCCCTGAGAGGGTTAAACCCATACATGAAGGTTCCCTTCCTCATACAGAAGGAGTAGCCCCAAGCATAAAGTTACAGGAGAAAAAAAACTACTCTGACGTCTTAAACAAACGTCTGAAAAACCTAGTCACGACTTTTCCCACTTGTGAGAATAAAATCTTGGCTCTGCTTTTCTTGCGAGGTTCAGTCGTCACATTGAGCTTCTCCTTGAGGCAGGCAATGATGGTTTGAATAAATGACGGATCATCTAACGTCAGTGCAGCCTTCAAGAGACCCTCTGAAGAGCCAAAGTCTTTGTAGAGGGCCTCAAAAAGGACTTCTTTGATTTCCCTCCTTTCCTCCTCTTTAGTAGGAAATGAATTATTGTCTGGCAGTGTTAAATCTGAAAGACGCTTTATGATGGTTTGGATTTCGTCCTTCTCTTGACTTTTTTTTGTTTTTTTCATATGGTATGACAGAGCCCACACGAGTAGTAGGATGACTGTGGTGTTGGAGTCTTTTGTAAGTTCTTCTGGTTTTGGAGACTCAGATAATTCAGTACCACAAATCATTTCACATTGTGAACTTTGCTGGCTCTGAAAGGAGGCCTCTTCATGATTATCTTCTGTAGCACTAGGTAACTCATTTTCCCATGATGCTTCATTTGAGCACTCATTTTCCCATGATTCTTCTTTAGATAACTCATTTTCCCATGATGCTTCATTTGAGCACTCATTTTCCCATGATTCTTCTTTAGATAACTCATTTTCCCCTAATATTACACAAGATGATTCATTCTCGTATGATTCTGAAGTATATGGCTCATATTCAAAGAATGATTCACAAGATAACTCCTCTTTCAATGATGAAGAGGGTATGATCCTTTCTTTAAACAGAATCAGATTTTCAATGTCTCTCAGAGCTCCAGAAATGATGTCACTGTGAGTCATCTTTCCTTTGAACCATAGGAACACTTCGGCCATAAGTGTTTCCACAGCTTCTGTTGTGATTTTGAGGAGATAATTTTTTTCATTTCCTGTCAAAGCTCTTCTGTTTGGAGTGTAAGGCAGGTTTGAGGCAGCAGGCAAACGTGGAGCATTATGAATCTGTTGTCGCTGATACATTGCATCCTGCAAAAATATATCAGTCAACTCTAGTGAAAAGTCCTCAATAAGTCCACAGCAGATGATACTATCCTGAAGAATTGGTTCCTGTAACTCATTGATTGTATTGAACAGATACATTAACTCATCTGAGACAAAGTCTTGGTTCAGGGGACTGTACTCTTCCTCTTCCATGGGGATTTCCGTTTGAGAAATATTCCTAAGAGTTGCTTGATCTCTCAGATTTTCCACAGTTTTGTTTAATTTTTTAGTAGCAAATTTTAAGAAGTGCCACCACTTTTGATCGGGTGGAGCTGGGATGTATTTGATGAAGAAATCTCTGACATGATTCACTACTGCAGTCATGTCCAGACCTGTCTCCTTACTCTCCATCAGATCATTGACAATTGATACCGCTTTGGTATAAAAGTCTTCGTCTTTGGGGTCAGAAGTGATAGAAATGTCTTCATCGTCTAGTTCAGGGGTAAAAGCAGTCATCCATTTTTGTAGGATGTCAATTACTCCTTCAATGTAGAAAGAATGGTCGATAGATTCTTGGTTGTCAGTCAGTTGATCAGATTCAGACTGGTCCTCATCAACTGAATCTAACATTTGGCTAATTTTTGACCTCCTTATGCAACTTCCCAGAATTTTGGCAGTGTCTAACACCATAGATAGCCATCGTTTAAGGTTTGATGTGAACCTAGACGATTCACACTTTTTCTGACACTTTACACTGTTTACTGTCTCACTTAATAGGGAGTTCACATTTTCATCAACCTTTTCTTCAATCATTTGAGCCAATTCCTTTATGGGTTTACCCTTTACTTCGCTTAAATCAAAGCACTGGGCAAATCCTTTAGAAATAGCATCTCCCATGAGAGTTTTAACATTACCAGCTGATCCAGTCTTCTGCTGGAAAAGTGGAAGCACAATTTGAAAAACATCTGCAGTTGCTTTCTCTATGACCTCTTTTATCAAACCCACTAAGAGAGCTTGGGTGTTGCTGTCCAGTTGTTCAGCTCCTATCAAAGCCCGCTGAACAGATGTAAGTTTGTTCAAATGTTTTTGGATGATGGGCAAAAGAGAGTCCTCAGAAATGAGAACTGTGTCTTGAAGATTAGATTTACTCATTTTGTTGATTTTGTTGGATTATCTTTTATACAAACTTGAAACTTGTTTTTAAAGATTATTTTTTAGATCGTTGTACTTTTCTAGCTTGATGCTCAGTATTTAACTCTTGAAGTCTTTGAAGTCTTTTGTTCATAAATTTTCACATTAGGCATCCAGCATTCAGAATGTGTAGGATGACATCATCAAGCGTCATTGCAACGTCATCAGCGCATGTGGGTGCGCGCGCATGTGGGTGCGCGCGCATGTGGGTGCGCGCGCATGTCTCCCAGGTCTGTCTGAGCGCGATGGCCACAATAACAGAAAATGTTTCTGTAAAATAACGAGTGTCAGAGCAAAAGTAGCACTCACTTCATTCTTCAAAGCACATCTATTAGAGTATTATTTTTTTTAAGTAAGTGATTTACAAAATAGGTCGGGATCAACACTGCAAACCAAATCCCGTCATACCGACACGAAATACCGCGAGATTGTCGGCTACTTCCGGTTCGGTTTTTTCCCCCCTCGTCACTCACCATAAATGGTTAAAAGACCCGATCCGAAGACTCCCCTTTCTCCCTTCCCTCTGGCCCACCCCTTGATTTGAAGTGGCAGTTCCAGTTGTGTCTTTCTCCAAAGCACGGAAACGGAGAGTTCTTCCGTCGTCGGCCACCTGGAGGCGCTGCAGGAGTTAGACGCGTCACTCTGGGCTCCCGGGTGAACCAGCGGCGCCGCCATATTAGAGGTTTCTCCCTTAGCTAGGCTACATCCAAAAACCAATCGTGTGGAATTACCTTCCACGAGTAAGTTCTAACAATATTCTGTTTATTAGAGCATCAATACATTTGTGTAATATTAAAACAAAGTGACGTGGCTAACAAAGAAATGCTAACTGTTCTTTCTTTGTTCTATCTTTTGTTATATTGTTGATCTTTTTCCTCATTATCCAATTTCCAAATGTCGTGGAATTAGAGATGGATTGAAAGCTGCTATAATACGGGAGAATTTAGTTGTGACGGAGTTCTCCATTCTCTGCAGAGAAACCTTCAACACAGAGGATTTGAACAGGTCAAGGCTGTCAGAGGATGTAATCCTGTCTGTCTTCAGCTTCACAACTCCTAAAGGTTAGTGGATTTATCTGTTCTATCTGTCCATCCATCCACCCACCCATTATTATTAAAAAGTTCAGTTAGTAATTGGGAGTAAATGTTTTTAATTACTACATTACTACCTGTTTCTGTGTACTATAATATACTGAGAAATAATAACACCTTTTCAAAACAATCTACTTGGTGCTTTCAGGCAGGGCTGGGTTGATAAAATCAATTTAAATCAATTTTAAGCTTAACAGATCAATAATCGATTCATAAAAATATAAATTGATTCTAGCACCTAAAGCTAAAGTCCACTAGCTTTATGCTAACGTTTAATGTGACATGGATTCTCTAAGCAGAAATGTTCAGATCATTAACATTGTAAACACTGTTCTGCTTCTCCTGGAGGACGTTTCAGTTTGACCACTAGGCATTACACTTTATTCCAAAGGAACAGACTGAGCTAAAAAAAAAGAAAAAAAAAAGAAAAAGTGTTTTAGACCTCAAATAGTTACTTTAAAAATATTTTCTTAAAACAGTTTGGAAGATTCACGTCTGTGAGTTTTTAAATGTTTGTTTATGTCGACAGAGCGTTAGCATTAGCTGAAATTTCTTTTAACATTAGCAGACTTTAGCTTTTAGTGTTAAATTGATTTTTATTTTTATGAATCGGTTATTGATCTGTCAAGCTCAAATCGATTAATCAATTTTATCAATCCAGCCGTTATCAGGTAGAAATACACTAATAAAAACTATTTCAGAACAAAAACAAACAGGCTAAGAGACAGTTTCCTTTCAGTCGATTTACTCAGTACAACACATGCACCATGTGTCTGGCTGAAGACACTTCTATTCACGGCTTTTGGCAGATGATGCTCAATGACAGGTGGGCGCCCTGCCCTCTGCTTATGAAATCCTGTTGTTGGCGTCTTCCCTCAGTTCTTACGCTCTTCACCTCATTAAGAACACCCCTCCTGGTCAAAGCTAGCTAGTGCTGCTGACCCTCCACAGCCGTCTGAGTTAGCTTAACTGTTCCTGTTGGTGTCAGTCTCTTTTGCCCCTTTGGCCACTGTGTCTACCCTGGAGCGCTGACTTCGAGTCGCATGCTGTTTGCCTTCATGTTTCGCCATAACCGCGGTACAGGGTTCAACGGTCAACCCTCCTCCTCCCCAGCTGAGTATCTGGCTCCCGCCCTGGAATAAAGGGCCCCTAGTGAGCTCCCAGAAAGACCCGACGCCTCGGAGGAAAAAAGCCACAGTCGGAACGTCTCCTCTTCATTTGCTGCTGAAAAATTGCTGGTTGAAATTTCCAGGGTCCAGCCCCAGACAGTGCTGCGCTCCCATAACACAGTCTCCCAAGCATCATTGATTTATATCACTGGATTGGCCCTTGGCTTTTTCCTGCCATAGACAGAGATGTGCGCGCACAATCACCTTTGAGTCATGGCAGCAGAACGCTGTTGTTTCAATGGAGGACAGGCAGAAATCAACCACAAAAATCAGGCTAGCTCCTTCACTTCTTAACAATTAAAAAAAAAAAAG